>JADLZK010011269.1:0-86739 GCA_015847255.1 Hyparrhenia diplandra | reverse complement strand
CAGAGCCGCTTGCTGTTTCTATGGAGAAATTGTTAAAAAAATAAAAACACACCTTTGCCGACCGCCCACCTAGGCGAAACGTCGGCAAAGAGGAAAAATGAAAATACCTTCGCCGACCGCCCGACAAAGCGGTCGGCGAAGACGGCGTAACGGCCGCCCACTTCGGCGCCCCGTTAACGGCAACTTTTTCTTCGCCGACCGTCGTTTTTGGTGGTCGGCGAAGGATACGCCGACGGGTGGTATTTTGGGCGGTCGGCGAATCGCCTATGCCGACCAATAATTGCCCGACCGTCCTTCGCCGACCACCACGGTCGGCGGCCTCGCCCGACCGTTTTCTGGCCTTCGCCGACCGCTGGGACCAGTTTCCTGTAGTGGGAGGCCGATGAGCGTGCTGGGGCTGCACAGGTATCGTGCGGGGGAGGCCGATGAGCGTGCTGGGGCTGCACAGGTATCGTGCGGGGGAGGCCCAAATGACGTGCCGGGCTGAACATGCATGTTACAAATTTGTGCAAGAGACTTCCGTGTGTAGTACAGGACTATAGAAGGCATTTTCAGAAAAATGCCTCCAAATACTAGAGCTATTTAAGGCATTTTCAGGAAAATGCCTCCAAAGCTAAAGTTAACAAAGGCGTTTTCATAAAAAATGCCTCCAAAAAATAGTTTTAAAGGCTTTTTTGTAAAAATGCCTTTAAGTAAAAGGAAATTGAGGCAATTTTTAAAAAATGCCTTTAACAAAATGCCTTTAATTCAATGACGTGTTGTAGTGAGCTACCAACGTACGTACATAGGAGTGCGTGTGCAGATGAGCTCAACTGCACCAATACCACGACCGGCCACTACAGCAGCTTCTACTCGGCAGCTACTTCTGCCAGGAACACTTCCAAAAAACTTCTGCCAGGCCAGGCCACCACTGATGAACTTCAGTTCGACAGCGGCTTCCACTCCTGCTACTCAAGGGACCTATGGAGTAGTAGCTGCCACTCCCAGGACAGCCCATGACTGGTAGAATGCTGAGTGCACATACTACAGGCTTTTGCGTACACAAGTCCATCGACCACGACAGCGAGTAGCACTTACAATCGGAGAATTGACAGAGTTTACAGTCGAGGTTTTTCTCAGCGGGGGGCTATGGACCTTTCTATTGTTCCTGGTGCTTCCCACTCTTAAAATCAACGCTCAGAATTTCTGTCACTAAGTGGACTACCCCTCCGATGACCCTTTTCTTACCTCGTCTAATAACTAGTGAACTTGAAAAATCTAAAGGGACATCATTGTCTTCTGTGACTGCCTATTATTTCAAGGGACCTTGTATTTATAGGCTGAGGGGGCACCTCTCCCTTCTGTACCTACTACATTTCAAGAATATTCGGTGTTAATTAATGTGTTATAAAGGTATTTCTTGGCTTCTTTGGGCACTAACTACGATCATTGCACCAGATCTGGTATAACTCCTCAAGTAACCATGCGTCCTTGCCCATGCAAGTCGGCATTGAATTTGGAATTGAATTTGGAAGATTCAAAGAGTCTGCACTAACCATGTGACCTTGCCCGTGCCTGGCACTATAAAAACAAGGCTGGCACTGCAAATAATGTGTTTATCGTATCTTTTTTGTTGGTATATGCCTAGCGTCTACGTTTTCCTATTATATATAGTGTTCACTATCTAGGACCAATGAGATGAACGTGAAAGAAGAGAGGTGCAGGGAGGTACGTAGTCTGTGGCCTAAACTATGGCCGAGTTGCAATTCAAAATAGAAGTAGGAGGCACACGGAAAATCGGTGGTTCCCAATGCTAAATCAGAAGATCTGTGATGCACCAGCAATGACCAGTTGTCTGTAATGATGGTGTCAATAATGCAGCTGCTACCACCGCCCTCTGGGAAGTGGTAGTATCGGCGGCAGTGGAGACTTTTGGCAGCAGTGCATGAATCGCCCAGAGTCACCTCCTCAGAGAGAACACGATGCACATAGTTTGTACTTCCGTGTTCTATCCAGAGGTTTCCTAGTCTAGAACTGTATATTGTACTAGTCACCTTGAGTGTCCAGCCGAATAATTTGGACCAAGACCAACTTTCAGAATGCTTGCATGTAACGTCTATAGTTATTGTTACAGCCAGGATTTCTATGAATAGGTGTCGTTATGGCCCGTGGGTGCTCTGGAACTAGCTAGGTGTGTGTGACAAACTAGAAGTAGAGAATAGTTTTGATCATATCTGAATCAAAGGAAATGGAATAGTAGGAAACGAACTAGCTAGTGTCATAAATTTCTTTGTTTCTCTGACTCTGGTTTTGGCTCTGGTTTTCCAAATCACACGACGCTATAAAAATTGTGGCTTCAGACTGTACTAAACTTTCTACCCACTTTACTAAACATGTACAATTAAATAAAAAATTGTGGCTTCTTCCACTGAGGAGCATCTGAACACCGGGCCTGCACTTCTGCCGCTGCCTACGCTACCCACATACCTTGGACTCTAGGAGTGGTGCACCAATGGGCTCAAATAGCACCAATACCGCGACCGGCCTCAACGGCAGCTTATGCTCAAAAATCTGTGAGGAAACAATGGTTGCATGTTCTTGTGGCAAACTGTAATGCTCATCCAGACCTGAAATATCACATCAAACTAAGAAAATAAAGTCAGTCTGGCTGGACAGAAACAATTTTTTTGGGGCCACTGGATAAACGTTTAGGAAACGTAACAAGCAATGATCACAAACTTGAAAAACCACATCCCCTTGCTCTTTTTTGTTTTGGAAGGCATCTCCTTGCTCTTTGGATCCAACACACACATGCTACGTACACGGAGAGGGCAATGGCGCCACCACTGCAAACTGGTGCGAGCCATGTGATCTAGGTGGTCCGTGCCATGCGAGATGCTATGCTGGAATCGAAGAAGGGCACAGAACAGCTCCAACTAAGTCATCTGCGCCCAGTTACCATGTTTCGAGGAAGATGACCTCACCGGGCTCGTAAGTCATGCACATGCAAACCAACAAGAGCCTTGAGATATATGTATGGGGTTTGTTCTGGTCTAGTATGGCTTGGTCTGGCTGTAACCAAACCATGTACGGGACTGAGTGCTTGGCAAAAAGTTCTGCTATCCAGTTTCCCGATGCCTCTCATTTCTACCATCCTCTCATTGCATTCCTGAATTTCGCATATAATACTCGGGATGAAAATAATGTTCTCTATGAGTGATAATTTGATGTCACTCGAAACAAGGTACCATGGTATATATTGACCAGAAAAGGTTCATGGCATCCTGTTACTTTTATTTTACAAAGGAATGTTGCATATTTATTTTCTGTAAGTGAGAAATTATTATTTGCAAGCACCAGTCAATAGGATTCCATATATTGCAGAATATGATTTTGATTCTTTACTTCCAAATTATCTTCTCCTAATAATTAATTGAGCTCATCAAAATTGATTGATCACACGGACTATTTACTACGTACTCAGGCAGGACAGAGGAGTTAGGAGGCTAATTTGTGCTGGTCAGCAAATGATGAAGCAAAATGCTGCAGCATCCTTTTTATGAAGACATCATGGTGTGGAGAACCATGAGGAACCCAAATTGATCCTTTTCTAAAAAAGGGAACCCATATTGCTGGAGATTTGGGTTCAAGTATGTACGTACCAGCACAAGCATTGGGATTGTTGCGGGTTTAGAACTGCAGCAAGCATTGGGATTGTCAAGCGCTCTAATCAAGCTGTCTCTCCAGTGTTTGTGTTGTTGCCTCCAGGATGCTGTCCCAAAACAGAACACAAGCCTAGAACCGGTGCATCCTGTGTCAATGGGCCCCACAAATTCTATTTTAACAGCTCCATTAATCAAGATCAATCGGCACATTCATAGATACAAGTACCAAATTCTATATTGAATTCTGGAGATTTCATTGGTGTGAGGAGTAATATTTCGCAGCCACAGAATTTGTAGAATCTCTGCACGTCAGATCGAAACACATAAACAAGGGTGGATGTAGCTTTACTGCTTTTCTATGAAAACAAATAATGTCTGCAGGGATTTACGGCACGAATCATTTCAGTTCGGTTTTCCATAAACACTTTATATATAGAAACTTTGCCTTTCTAGCGAGACTCGTGACTGCTATGGACCTCCCCAAAACTGTAATCCAAGTTATTGACAAACGATATCGAGACTTCTTTTGGACCCGGGTAGAATCTTGTCATGATTCTAAATATGCCTGGTTGCATGGGAACATGTGTTGTCTAGTAAGATGGATGGTGCCAGGCCAGGCCACCACTGATGGTCTTCAGTTCAACAGGGGCTTCCTCTCCTAAGACTCCAGGGACCGCGGCAACTACCTTGCTTCCTGTCCCAGGCCAGCCAATGACTGACAGAATGCTGAGTTCACATACTACAGCCTTTTACGAACACAAGGCGCCGATGACGTTCGTGATTGGCACCAACAAGAGGAGAATAGCTAGAGTTCACCATAGATATTTTTCTCAGCGGCTGCCTATGGACTTTTCTACTGTTGCTGATGCTTCCCACTCTTAATATCAACACTAACAATTGTTGTCACTAAGTGGACTACTCCTCCATTGACCATTTTTTACCTCTTGTGTTTACTAGTGAACATAAAATGTATTTATAGGAGAGTTGAGGGGGAACCTCTCCTTTATGTAACCTCTCCCTTATGTAACTACTACATTTCCAGAATATTCAGTTTTAATGTGTCATAAAGGAATTTATTTACTTCTATCGGCACTATGGTCATTGCATCAGATATGTTGTAGCACTCTTCAATCTTTTTTTTGGACGCCTCAAATAACTGCGTCCTTGTCGGCATTGAATTTAGAAGATTCAAAGAGTTTGCACTAACCATGCGTCCTCTTGTCCGTGCATTGCACTATAAAAACATGGTTGCACTGCAAATTGTATTGCACTTGCGATAATAATTGTGTCTATCGTTTCATTCTGTATGTATATATGCCCAGCTTCTACACGCTTTCATATATATAGTGTTCACTAACTTGGACCAACGAGCTGGACATGAAAGAAGAGAGGTGCAGGGAGGTACAGTGGCCTAAATTATGGCCAAGATGCAATTCAAACTAGGAGTAGCAGGCACCATGAAAATCAGCGGTTCTCGGTGACCAGTTCTCAGTTGAGACACCGCACAAGCGCTCTCTCTAGGCCAGGGGAATGTCCATTTGCTTCCTTGGTGGCTCGTAAGGAAACCAGAGAGATGCCTAGACCATACAGTTTGTGCCCCTCCGATATCCTCTTGAGTGTTCTATCCAGTGGTTTGCTAGTCCAAAAATGTATATATATCTAGCTTGCATCCACCTAATACATGTCCTTGTCCATCGGGTAGTCACCTTGAGTGTACAGCCGAGTAATTTGGATCAAGAATTGCTTGCATGTAACAGAAAACCAGAAACACAAAACAAAAAACTGTTTTGATCATCTGTTCAGCGGAGGATTCCTTGCCTGGAACTAGGTGTCTGACAAACCAGAAACAGAAAACTGTTTTGATCATCTGTGAATCAAAAGAAATGGAAAAGTAGGAAAGAAACTAGTGTCATAAATTACTTCCGTGCTCTGACTCTGCTATTGGCACAGCTTTTCCAAATCATACCCTGTTATAAAAATTGTGAGTTCAGCCTATACTAATTAAACTCTCTATCCCCCATGTACTAAACTTGTATTTAAAAAATGTGTCGGCTTTCTTTGAGGAGCATATGAGCACTGGGTCATGCACTTCGGCCGCATCCTATGCTACCCACGTACCTAGGAGTGGTGCACAGATCAGCTCAACGGCACCAATACTGCAACAGGCTCCCTATTCTAGGGACCGTGGCAGCTGCTCGAGCCTGAGGAGGCCACCACTGACTTCAGTTTGACAGTGGCTTCGGCTCCAACCACTCCAGGGACCGCGGCAGCTGCCTTGCTGCTCCTGCCTGGCCAGGCCACTAATGAGGGTCGTCACTTCTTCAGATGGCTTCATTGTTTGAGTCTAGAAAAGGAAGCAGCGAATGCAAAACGATATATAACTTCAAGACTACAGAGGAGTAAAGAATCAAAGAAATCATAGCAAATTAACTGCTTAGTAGTTGGAAATTGCTGAGGATTTTGTAATTTTAATCAAAACAGAAAAATGATCACAAACTAAACGAACATGTCCCATTGCTCTTTTTTTTTGAAAGACAACCCCTCGCTCTTTGGATCTTCCATTTCCACAGTGTTGACAGAAACCTCTGACATACACATGCTACGTACACAGGGAGGGCAATGGCGCCACCACGCCGGTGACAAACCACGCTTAGGTGGTCCGTGCGATGCGAGAAGCTACGGTGGAATCGTAGTAGCCGCATAGAACAACTTCATCTAAGCCATCCACAGCCACAGCTCGAAGCAAAAATCGAGTGCTATTCGGTTTCCTGATACCTCTCATTTCTATCACCATATCTTTGCATTATTCCATTTCATAATATCATACTCAGGATGGAGATAATGTTCTCGATGAGTGATAATTTGATGTCACTAGAAAGAATGTGCAATGGTATATATTGACCAGAAAAGTATCATGGCATATTGTTGCTTTTATTTTCGAAAGGATTGTTACATATTTATTTTCTGTTGGTGAGACATTATTATATGCAAGCACCACTCAATAGGATTCCACATTTTGAAGAATATGATTTTGATTCTTTCGTACTAAACTATCTTCTCCTTATAGTTATATGATCTCATCAAAATTTATTGACCACATGGAGGCTATTGAGTGGTGCTTGACAATGCATCTTTGCAACAGTAGGTAATCATCCAAAGGGAGAAAATAATAGTAAAATTAACTTATCCCTACAGTTTTCTCAAAACGGTGTGCACTCTTTGAAGCCTAACAATGCATCCAAAGTTCGATTTATAAATTAATCTGTACGACATTGGAAATACTAGACCATTCAATCAAAATGCATAAATGTTTACAGTTAATAATGCAATAACAAATTTTACAGACTGTTTTCATTGGCGGAATAATTGTGAGACCTTGATTGCATTTACTACGTGTAAAGTTTTCCCTCTATCTGCAACCACTATATATAAACATCCCTAGGAAGCTAAACGGACTGTCCACATAGATAGCAGCATTATACATGGTTGAAATCTGCATTGAAATTACTAGTACAAACACTATGAACGATGCTTGTCCATCTGTATAAGTACCGAATGTGTATTGAGCCTCGCTATTCGAGTAAACTGCTGGAGTACACATAAGAGCTGTCCTAGTTGTAGAAGAAAAGTTAGCGAGAGTGTGGTTTCAGCTTGGCATCCGAGGCATCAGGAGCACAATGGACACCAGAATTCAGTACAAATCTACGAAACAGTATGTGGGTTGAACATCATGTATAGGATAAGTTCAGTCCAGCCGGTAGTTAAATCCAAGGGAGTCCGGAGGTACGGCCTTTGAAGCAAGGTAGCTAGGTATGAGCAGGCCGGAGATGACCATCCTGTTGGCGCTGGGTATCTATGGTCCTTTCACCCGAATATCTTCAGGATCAACCTGTCTGTGCTCCTCCAGTACTGCAGCTTGGATGAGCTGTGTTCCGATCATTCTCATTGGGGAATGATTGATGTGACTTTTTTGTCATGATTTTGAAAGGAAACACTTTCACTGGTCTTAACAAAAATCAAAGATGTTATATCGATCTATGAAAACGGTTTAAGCACTAGGGACGTCAAAGGATCGACAAAGGGTCCTGAGTTGGCTTGTCTTTTACTGTCATGTCCCATATATGTTATGTCTTTTGCTATGGCACGAAGTTTTGTTATTATCAAATATATATGAGTTGCGTACATCATAGCAACAACAGGTGTTACGAGCATCGATAGGACATGCATATCCAATCGACGACAAAAATTAACTTGGGGCTCCTCAGGAGGTACTATCGATCTAATGGATCTTTGTACTTCCCAGCTCAGGAGATGCAACGACTATACAAGTATATTATTTGTCTGGTTATCCCTCATACTGCCCTGCCATTCCATATATAGTCTCGACGTGTGTTATGATCACCATTCCATCTATTAATCGTTTTGTGGTGAGACCTATTTTGTACGTATTGCAAATACATGATCATGGTGTGCAATGACTCAAAGGGAGCCGCTTGATCCTTCACATCCAGAAAACAGATATTATGAGAAAAAAAATATTTCCATGACTTTGGGCTTCAGAGCAGCGTTTTTAGGAAATGCAAAGTACTTCCTGCCTTTACGTGTCCACAAATAACATTACATCATTGCATAGTTTCGACGACATTCTTGATGAATCAGTGAAGCACTAAAAGCAAAAGTTGTTCATATGGCAGAGTCTAATATTAAATTTGCATATGAGATTGAAACAATTCCAAGGCAGTGAGCACTAATTTTTTTTCTTGTCGACCGGTAAGGCACCTTGTTATATTCATCATCGCCCTACAGCAGTGCCCAACAGCTTAGGCTATATATGTTGATAGTAGATAAAATGTCATCACGTAAAATGGTGTGACCCTGGGAACGCGTTGGACATGGTGAACTGGAACACATTAGAACTGGCTCAAATGGAACACACACGAAGCTAACTAACTTGTTAACACACACGCATGAACACATAGTAGATTATGGTGGCAAACGTGCTCGGCAAGTTTCATGTATATATATTCACCACAAACACGAAAAGAGACTGTGTACACCGCTTTTTGTAGCTCCACAGCTCATGAGGTATGTGTCCTAAAATCTGGCTAATAATAACTGGATCGACTGAATCCCACACACATGGATTATCCTATTTTATATATAATTGCAAATTAATAATGCATATTTCACCTATTACCTTCCAAGAAAAAGTAATTGATGACATTAACCATCTAATCTAATTAAATGTGTACATAAATAATGACAGATGTGTCGTTAGCTGTTATTACAACACAATGTAAATATTGACTATTAAGTGGATAGAACGTACTACTGTTGTTGTTAGGTCTTAGTAAAATGGAGAATTACTGATGCTTAATTAACTGGAAGGCTACTGTTCATTTATGTACACATAAATGCAAAGTTACATTTCCGTCATATATATTTCAGCTCGAGTCTGAGTTCGCTGAACAGTAGCTTTCTCCTTTTTTCCTCTCCAAACAAAGAAAGGGCTATGGAAATGGGTGTGGCATTGGGAGGACTTAACATCCACAGTTCTGAAATCTGGGGAGCATTTCAATACACCATAGGAAGCAGAGGACGATGCCCCAAAATTTCCTTGACACAAATCGCAGTACAGAAATAAGTGGAGATGACCAAGGAGAGGACACTTATGGATGCGGAACCCTTGCAGATCACCGTGAAGGCACCAAAACGATCAACAAGGAGATGCATTCAAGAACTGGGTTATAACTGGTCTTGGGCATCAGGCAGGCGTTGCTAGTGACTAGATGAGATCGGATCCTATTGCCCTTAGCTCCGCACTAAGATGCTTTACCTTTAGGATTCGACAATGTGGTGGACGACGTGACCAAAAGATCTCTTGAACCCCCGGATATATCAGCACATGATCTTACATTATTGTTTTTGGCAATTTAAACATTTTTAGGTGTCGATTTGAAAAAGAAAAAAATATTGATTCCATTATTTTATATTTTAGTTATATTTCTTATTATGGACCCTTTATTTTGAAATTTGACAATCAAACCACAACTTTTGTTTCCTTATTTTATAATTTTGATCTAAGCTATAGATGATCATAAAAATTAAAGGTGTGTACTATTTTCTTTTTTATATTGACGTAATTTTTGGCCATAAAGGTATGCATGGTAAGTTTTTCCTAACACTGTTTAAAGAAAGATTAATAGATATAGTACAAATATTTTGTGGTACCCTAAATAAACATATATAGGTATACATGCTATAGTTCCATTGGGCAAGACCAAAGAATCACAAAAACCACTCTGTGCATAATTTATTGCTTCTAATGATAGTACCGGGCTATGTTCAGACCTGCATTTTGGCCAGGTTGGCACAGCTCAATTTTACTAATGAAACAATTTTTTTTTTTTTTTTTTTGGTATGAGCTTCACCAACAACGTTTCTGGTGAAGCTAAAGCTGTTTTAGAAACTTGTTTGGAAAAACAGATCCAAGTGGTCAACGAAAACAAAAAAAGATGACAGTGCCACAAAGGCCAAGACACCAATAGTCGGGCGGGTGCATTCCGATGGTCCTCGCGCTGTGCGCTCCTCTCTGATGGCAGCAGCACCATCATTCGTGTACCATACCGCAACGGCGCCCACGCGTCCTCGCGACGGCAGTCCTATCCAATGCCTCGGATCCGCACCTCCCTCCCTGCAGCCGGCCACTACGCCCAGGAGCCCTGGAGGCCCAGAGGGCTGTTCCTAAACCCTAGCAGTCCTAGTCCCAAGCCACATGGAGGCGCACACTAACCAACCATGGCAGTGGGCCTGCATGGCAGCACGCCAACCTCCAACGGCAGTTCGCGCACACGCCGGCGAGCCCCGGCACCCATGCCCTGACCTATGCCAACGGCATTGCACGCTTCCTACTACAAATCCCCACAACGAGCCTGGGGCATATGTAACTTGAGCAGGTGCTCGGGCCCACTGAGCAGTTTGAAGCTGACATAATTCAGCTCTCTTCCGCCTTGTTTGTATGTGAGACAAGGAAACAACTTCACTTGGAAAATAGGTACTTGGCAACAAAAAAACTGTCACAACAGCTAATGAATGTGTTGTTGAGGTTGTGCCAAATAGGCCCATAATGTACTAGTACAACCCCTAGTATATTCAATTCAATAATTATATACTCATAAATGGAGACTTCCGTTATTTATATGTGAGTTTCAGTCGCATATGTATGTGAGCTCCGCTATAGAGTCTAGAAAATTCCCATAAACAATAGAGCCTTTTTTGCCAAAACAATTGTTTTGGTCGCTGTTCACAAGTTTTCATATGTCCAAAGACATGGAACAAATGACAATGGAAATGGGTGGCATTGGGAGGACTAAACACATGTGTCATTTGTGTGTTGCAATAAATCAACAGCGAAGATGATTGTTGGCAACCAGACAGACCAATCGAGACTAGGCATGCTGTGCAACCTCGGAAGGACGGGAATGCAGATGAGGTCTGGATTGAAGAGACCACAGATGAGTATGTACAGGGGGGGGCCATGAACAACAACAACCATGACTGTTGTCTCTTGTTCTCAATCCCTGATACATGGGCTGACCGGGTACATGTGGGTGGGTGTAGGCCTATATGTGAGTCTGTAATGGTGGGGTGGATGTGTTCTTAAGGGCAATAATGAGCCCAGTAATGGTTACATGGGGAGTTAGCTTGGCTCTTGTTCCTGGTGCAGTCTTGTTGGCGTTAGTGACGACGAAGTAGTTTTTGGTGATCGTTAACAAATCTGTTTTTATATTATATCTATATTATTATAGAAGGTCCACACATATAATATTGTAGAAGTTTATCAGTTCGATGCCCGAGGACAAAGAGGAGACGAAGCCACAAGAAACAAGGAGGGATGACCCATATAGATTGTTGGAGTGTGTAGCGAAATTCAGTCCTTGTCACTGTATCTGCAAGTCGCTATCCCTCGGGCCCAAGGGGCCAACAACATATGTTGCCATTGGGCCTCAACCCAAAAGACCTTCCTCATATATAGGTGAGGGCTGCTCCCGTCTTATATGTTGAGCTGCCCCACCATCAAATGGCATAGAGGATCGATGGCTAGTGAAGCAGGCTATCAAGTAGAGAGCGAATGATGTGAGTGTAAATACTTGTTAAATGGTTACCTCTTAGGTACAACTTGGTGTGTCTGTGGAGAGGAATACCTCAGAGCTACATCGCCCAACTACAGTGACTGCTCTGCAAAATAAACCCTACAACTTGGACAGAGGAAGGCAACACAATCTATACCGGCTATACCGGAGAAAACAAAAAGAGAAGATAGCATGACTTGTAAAAAGTATAGAAAGACGAGGTACACATTTGTCTCATATACACATGGTGCTTGTAGCCTCTTACTTGGTGCAGAAATGAAACGACATGTGTGGTAGCGGTAATTGGCGTGATATTTAGGAGGTTTCTCCTGGTGCGTATTTCTGAGATGATTGCCGTGAAACTTACAACAGTTTCTAACTACAGTGACATGTATTGAACTCGAGTGCTAGCTTTTCTGAAACTGAAGACTTGAATTATCCACGTATGTCAAACTGAATTTGGTCTTGGGCATTCGATCTTGAGTGGTTGAGCCCGTGGCATCAACCAGCCACTTATTGTCCCGTACCTTGTGAAAGAGCTACATGGTCATGTAGAAGGACGTGTGACCCTCATTTTCTTTACTTGTTCCTACTTTGTAGCATCATGTCGAGAGATCGGCCAATGCAACATGTGTCCTGCTCGTTCGTGGTTAGTGTACTACATGCATGTCCTTCCGAGACTGAGGTGCTCTTCATCATGCTGTCACTACTAAGGTGCTCTGCACCATGCTGTGGCTGCTGAGAACACGCGTGCTCACGCGCTTCTGTGTGTCAATGGAAGCCGGGTGCCGGTGGGTTGAATATGGAGTGTGTCTGCGTGTGCGAGTGGTAGGGCAGCAGACGTGTTATAAGTTGGTGATGAAGGAGTGCTAGCTCTTCTTTTATATACAGTGTGATGTGAAGGCAGGGCATGTAAACCCGGGAAGTAGTTGTGAGAATTTATTTGCATGTGTTTATTACGCCTGATGTGATGCATTTGCCCATCTCCATTTGCCCTCTATATATTACACGCACGTCCTGAGGTAACATGCTTCAAAGGCATGTATGAGCATGAGCATGGCGAGGATAAATAGTTTTGGGTAGGTAGGATATGGAGATTGTCGAGCATGTAAGTGGAACTATATAGACATGGAAATGTGTCATCAGCCAGATTATCCGTTAGAGGAAATAGGATTCAGAGGCATCAGGGCATACAGTGGCTACTGGTTGCTACAGGATCGAGTTCAAGCCGAAAGATTATAAAGTGGCATAATTTTTGGATTGTACATACCGTTCCTGATTCCACAACCAAATTTCAGATGAGGAAACATGGGAGCCGCGTAAACGCCTCCTAGTGGTTGTCGTCGCCCTCTGCTACTCTAAACCGGCGGCTGTTGTAGAAGCAGCCAGGGATGGGAGAGATCCATTAAACAGAGCTATCCTTCCTGCCCACTTAGTCGTCGTCCGTTTTCGCAGAGGTGGCCAGCATGGCGTTCACTTGCTCTGGGCCATGCCACTGGGTATGATGAGACTGGTACGATTTTTTTCTGTTTCTCCTTCGTTGTCGGGACGAAAGAAGCCAACGCGCCGCCAACGGCCGCTGGTCACTGTGTACATACTTAACAGATATTTTAAACACTACGTTCATGACTACAAAGAAGCCGTTGGTCTCTTATGTTCCTTTCCTCTATCTTAGTTCTTGTCCTGTCAATCCTTCCTCTCACTCAAATTGTTAATCCTTCGCCTCACTCAAATTGTCATGTGTGTGCTACCAAAAATATATACCATGTAAAAATATTCAGCCCCAACTTTGCCCTAATTTACCTTTATTTTTTAGTTCAACCTCGTAGGGATTCTCTATATACAATTTCATATCATAATTGCTTTATTTATGTATTTTGCTAAACGTAAATACTAGTGTAGTGCTTGTATAGAGAGTACAACTATATTTAGCATATAGGAGGGAAGGTTGACAAGTACTGTTCATACATCTATGCGTCCATCTGTATCTAAAAGCTGACATTTTGGACGAGAACGTCATCTCCCGTGAAAGTCTGAGCATTAATGTTTAATAAGAAATGTTTCAGACCAAAGTATAGTTTCATAGTGCGAAATACTAACTTTTTCATAACAGTTCACAGATAAATAAACAACTACAAATGCAGTAGGTACATCAATTAATTGCAGGGACAGCTCTCTACGACTTGTCTATATATTCCCACTCGAATTCCCACATTTGATGCATGGTGCCTAGAACACTTTAGAAAATAGATATGTATAGCCAGCCAAGGACTAAACTGAAGATGCACGGATGCGTCATGCCTGGAAAAAGATTATTGGAGTCGGAGGCATTAGGACAACTGAGAATCTTCTGTTGACACCACTCCACTAAAAATCTTCATCCAGCTGCCCTTTGATCACACTTCTGAAGTTGAGACTCAAGATAAACTAGAGCATGCTATGGCAGATTTTTGGTGTTGGTGGATAGAACTTGTTTGGCACGAATTCAGTGTACATATCCCACTGGAATTCAATGTACAAATCACAGCCACCTGGGCACGACTCATCTGGTTGGGAGAAGGCGGAGGGAGCCCTGTGCGAAGGGTGACGTGGCCGATGTGCTTGTAGAGCATGGATGTTGGGGCTAGGAACAGAAAAGTGTTGGTGGCGACACAAATTTAAATTTTGAAAGGGTAAAGCTAGAGGTTTTGTCCAACCGTGTCTATTAAAAAAAACAATGAGCTTCTAATTTATTTTTATAGTACTGGAAATAGAGTTATTAATTAATAGAAAAATAAATGCAACAGTTTCAGTTTATCCTGAGATGAAATTCTGTAATAAATAGGGACAATTGTGCAACTGCCCCTGTTTTGAGAGCTAATTGCTCGTTTGCCCCTATTTTTTTAACTTTGCTCATTTGCCCCTGTTTTTCATGACTGAAACCACCGTTTGCCCCTATTTTGAGATGCCGTCCGTTTTGGTGGGATAATGGACCCAAAAAAAAAGAAAAAAATAGGAAAGAAAAGGAGAAAGACTAAACTACCCCTTATCCCATCCTTCGGTTCCCATCGCTTCCCTTCTCTGTTCGAAGTCGCGGTCGCGAGAAAAATCCCGACGCCCGACGCTTAGGGTTTCGTGTCCGCCGGTGGCGGGCGGGAGCTTGGTGGCGGCGGTCGAAGCGGCGGCGGGAGGGCCAGCGGGCGCTGGGCGCAGTCCCACGCGGCCGGGCCGACCAAAGCGCGGGCGCGAAGCCGAGGGCGCACGCTGGGGCGCCCCCTGTCCCCGCCGGCCGGGGTGGGTGCTTCTTGCGGGGCGGCCGCCTCGGGCGCGTCGTCGCCGGGCCGGGCGGCGGGGCTGGTCGTGAAGCACTTCGGGCTCGGCTGCCGTGACATGGAGCCTATGGGGTAATTTTCTTGTGCTCCATCCTTCCTATCTTTTCATTGGGTTGATTGTTCAGTCAAGTCTGTAGGATTTGTAGCTTATTTCCCTCCTATCGGTTTGTAGGTCAAATAAGAATGAAATTAAACTTTTTGTTCATGTTGGAGCATATTGGTCTATGTCCGATGGGGGTTCAAAGAGCTATAGACATAGAGAAACACTGACCACTAATGTTGGTAGAAATGCTAACTTGCTGAATTTGGTAAATTTCATTGGTGAGAGCTTTGTATGGGGTTCAAAGCAATACATATCTCTCTACCGGGCACGAGAGGATGAATTTCTATGTGAGTTGTTTGACCTCAACAAAGGGGAAGTCAATATTCAGATTGCAACTGATGAACAGCTACTGGAGTGGTTTGACCTGAACAAGGACAAAGGGGAAGTCCATATTGCTGCTGAAATCAATGATTTTGAAGGGCCATTGCAGTGCTCACCAACCAAGCGTAGGCTTCACCCTCTTGTCAGGAACCTTCCAAGTACTGCACCTATTGATTTGGATCCTTTCATAAATCCGACACCACCCACTCAACCCACGCAGCCTGCTAAGGAAGACAAGAAGCCTGCCAAGGTGGACACTAAAGTATCAGACGATGTTTTGAGTGATAGCAGTTATGACTCTGAGTTGGCTGCATCTTCTGATTCTGAATTAGATGTATTGTCTGACTCTGGTTCCTCTGACACTGAGTATGATCCTACTCAGGATATAGTTGATGATAATGACAATGATGTTGATGCTCCTATGTTCTCTTACGATGTTGATGCTCCATGTGTTGATAAGAATTGTATCTTTCCTAATGTGAGTCAGTGCAAGGCGGCTTTGACCCAACATGCAATCTTGAATGACTATGGTTTTCGTACCATGAAGAGAGACAAGAAGCAATTTCGAGCTAAGTGCTTGAGAGCTGAAGAAACAGGCTGTCAGTGGACTTTCTTTGCTAATTTTAGCGAGGCTGGGAAATATGTTGGATGCAAGGTACGGCAATTCTTTTTCTTATTTCTTGTTGGGTTGTTTTTGTCCTTATCACTTTATCTTTTGTTGCACTAATGTGAGCTTATATTCCGTGCAGGTGAAGACAAACGGTCCGAAGCACAAGTGTGGTTCAGTGAATCAGTGTGGTGACACAATGGCAGGAAAACAATGGGTTGCTCATAGGGTGGTCGAAGACTTACTGGAGGACCCAACATTGTGTGCTACAGAGTTGCAAAAGAAGCTGAAGAAGAAGTTTGGTTTCGATGTCCCTTACCACAGGGTACATAGGGGCAAGGATGAGGCTTTGGACATGATTTTTGGTAAGTGGGATGACAGTTATGACATGTTGCCTACATATAGAGCTGAGCTACTCAAATCAGCCCCAGGAAGCATTGTTGAGATGGATACTGAAGTTCATCAAGGGAATGTTTGTTTTAGGAGATTCTTTGTCGCCCTCAAACCATGCATTGATGGTTTCCTTCAAGGATGCAGACCCTATATTGCTATAGATGCTACTCACTTGACAGGAAGGTCTAGGGGTCAGTTAGCTGCTGCTGTTGCTGTAGATGCAAATAATAGCCTTTTTCCAATAGCATACGGTGTAATTGAAACTGAATCTAGTGAAAGTTGGGAATGGTTCATCAAGAACTTGAAGACTGCTATTGGTACACCTACAGGTTTGGCTATAAGCACAGATGCATGCAAAGGGCTAGATGAGGCTATGAGGGTTGTGTATCCTAGTGTCGAACATAGAGAATGTATGAGGCATTTGTGGAAGAATTTCAAGAAGCTTTTCTCCGGTGATCCGTTCGGTTACAACATGTGGCCTACCGCTAAGGCTTGCACTATTGAGAAGTATAATTACCACATGGAGAGAATTAGAGAGAAGTGCCCTAAAGCAATTGCTCACTTGAATGAGCATCATCCAAACTTTTGGAGTAGAAGCAAATTCTCTGATCACTGCAAGGTTGACTACATCAACAATAACATCTCTGAATCTTTTAACAATTGGGTGAGAAAATGCAAAGACTTGCAGATATTGGAAATGCTTGATATGATAAGGCAGAAGATCATATCCAAATTTGAGGCTTGCAGGAAAATTGCTATGTCATTGGAGGGCAACATAATCCCCCGATATAACAAAGGATCTAATTGCTCAAAGCAAAGCTATCAAGGATTATGAGGTTTTGAAATGTGGCAACAAAGATACAACCGGGTTTCCGCACCTACATCATCAGGAGCATCATTTAGATATGCAGTTAATTTGGAGCTGAAGACATGCTCTTGTAGGCTGTGGCAAGTGAGTGGAAAGCCATGCAAACATGCTTTAGCATTCATAGCAAAGCTTAGTAGATATGTGCAAATGGATGAATTTGTCCATCATTATTTCTCTATTGAGAAGCTGAGAAAGACATATTGTGGTGTGTTTAATCCAATGACATCCAAGCATTTTTGGCCACGTGTTGATCTTGGATACAAAATCCATAAGCCTAAGCTGAGAAGAAAGCCTGGCAGGCCAAGGAAATCTAGGATTAAGGCATCAGATGAACCTGGTGCTAGGAAAAGAAAGAGGTGCTCTGAATGTGGAGAATTAGGACATACAGCAAAGAAATGTCAAGGGGGGCTGACTGCTAGGGAGAAAAAGATGAAAGCAACACAAGACAATCCATCTGAGGTAGAGAGCAATGACCCTCCTACTACTGGTTCAACCAAGTAAGTCATCTCATGTGTACTAGTTTGCTATTTTATTATGAATTGAACATACCACCTAATGCCTTTTTCCTATGTAAAACAAGTGATGCTGCAAGTAATATTGGAGGAGGACCACAAATTGGGACAAGTAGAGGTACAAGTTCATCACAACATGAGACAACCAAGTATGTCCACAACCCACTATTTCACTTTATTTGAACCTGTTCATGCCCACAGCCAAGTATTTACTGACACATGCTCACTACATATTTTTTGAAGTGATGCGGCCACTCATGTTGAAGAAGGAAGACCACCAACTGGAAGAGGGAGAGGGAGAGGGAGAGCAAGAGGAAGAGGAAGAGGTGAAGGAAGAGGAAGAGGAGGCCGAGGCAGGGGAGGAAGGCTTGCTGCTTTGCTCAATGTGTACAATTGACCCATGCTTGGATTATGTAATAATTAGTGGATCATTAGTTATGTATGTGCTAGACCATGTATGACCTGAACATGGCTATTTGCATGTGGAGACTTTATTTGCATGTGCTAGACCATATGTATGACCTGAACATGTCTATTTGCATGTGGAGACTTTAATTAGTGGGTCATTTATGCTTATATATTGTGCAAATATTATGCTTATATATTGTGCAAATATTATGCTTATATATTGTGCAAATATTTTTTCTATATGTATTGTCATTTGTCCAAGATAAAGTCTGTACAAAAAAATGGAGTGATTCTTGGATCATTTATGTTGAGGGCATTTTCGTCTTTTCACCCTCTACTTAACGCCGTTAACTAGACTTAACGGGATAGGGGCAACTGAAGTGTTCACTTTCAAAAAACAGGGGCAAATGAGCAAAGTTAAAAAATAGGGGCAAACGAGCAATTAGCTCTCAAAACAAGGGCAGTTGCACAATTGTCCCTAATAAATAAGAGAAAGAGATCAGAGACAAAGATTGGATTTATAGATGATATCATAAAACATGGGCGCAAGAACAAGTGCCATCATGCTTATGGTGTGACTAAATGCATATTACTAAAGCAAACGAAGATAAGCTTCACAGCTGCATATTTTTTTTTTTTTACAAAATATGAACACAAATGTAGAGGGAACATTTCAGAGAAAGTTTTTGTTAATTGTCATATTAAACATAATGTTTCTGGTACTTATGTTCAAAGATACTAATTAAAAAACTCCATTATTGCTGAGGAACCTGTGTACAAGCTTTGTGATTGCTGGTACCCCGACGAAGGTCGTGACAAGTGCTGTGCAATAGTTCTGAGGAACCGCAAGAAGACAACGATGATGAAAAGCCAACGCCAAAATTACAAAACAATTTGGAGAGGAAAAATTCCACAAAAAATAAAATATTTTATGTGGTTGCTGTGCAATAGAGATAAATATTTTTCTGATGTCTTGTCTAATATCTCTGCTGTAAAACTCATGTATTTCCGTTTACTTGAATGGAAATGGGGAGTGCCTCGTGTTGAAGGAAAAAAAGCCAACGCCAAAGATCCCAGAGGTTAGTATTGGTTAGTCGTCGATAGGCCGAGCCCTTGCACGAAGACAACAAAGGTCTTGGAATGAACGAGGCCTCCAAGCAGAGACTGAAGCCAACAGATGACTAATCTTTGAGGAAACTTCGGGGATAGACAACTAAAGCTCCCTCAAGCTTTGGAAAGCAACATTTCAACAAGACAAACCACCCTCGCATGAAAGAGGCAACGCGCCTTCAATCGAAGACCGAAGATGACACATACAAGTAATCGATGTACTTTTGTCTATCAACATCCGAAGGTCCCTCGACCAGTGGAGGAGCCAACCCTTGGCAGAGCGCCCCTGGAATGAGATGGGTAGCCGTATGGATCAAATACCACGGCTCGACAAAAGCCTAGTCGCATTGTGAGGTGGTGATGTGTGTTAATGTCCCTCAAACCCATGTGACGATGCACTTTATGTAATGGGGAATATACCCATTTATTCGACACAAGCTGACAAGGCGCATTTGTGTTCAAGCGAATGTGTGCAATGGTAATTTTTATAACAAAGGTGGCAAGTGCACCCTGACCGAGGTGTTCACTATGTATCTTGGCACTGCTGTGGCTCCTGCCATAAGACTCCCTGCTGCTGTCCTCATTTGTTATGCCCGCGCCTTTGCCAGGATGTCTCATTGGCATATGAATATGTATATTGTACAATGTTCATTTCCAGTCTTTATAAATGGCAGTTGTGAGACCTACATTTAATTTATTACTGCACTATCATGCATGGGAAATTGGTCAGTGCTATTGGAAGTGCCCGTTTCTGCTTGTTTGGCTCTTTAATAGCCCAATGCGACTTGAGACTCACTATTCAGCTCAAACTACAGGAGTCTGTATAGAGTAGTCCTATTAGCATCCTAGTTTGGCATGGGAGGAATCAGGAGCACAACTGCAGAGTAGCGTCCATTCATCTACTTAGAATCATGAAACTAGACCTGCATGAGAAAACACAACTGCGTCTCACGATAAATTGATTAGTATTAGGTCTGTTGGCCTCCGTTTGTCTATCGCCGGTCGTGATGGAAGAAGATAATGTTGTGCTCCCCATTTCACTGCGCAATTTAGAAGATGACTGCTAGGCATTATGAAAGATGAATGAATGGTTGTCTTTTGCAAATTACATGCCAGTTATGGACTTCGTGGCTCAGAATAATATAAGGTGGAAATCGAGAAGCTATGGTTTTTTTTTTGAACAAATCTATGTATGTACAAATTGTGTTCTCGTCTCCATTCAATATGATGCTGGTTATAGTTACAATGATGGAAGTGTCGACATGCATGTTTTGTTGACTTCTGCTATCTGTTGCCGATAAGGAAGTTAGATGTCAATACAGACGAAGCATGAAGTGTTACTATATATTGCGGTTTTAGTTCGAGATGACCTTTCTGCTTTTTTTTTGTTCTTTAGCTCACTAGATCTTCTATTTAATTTCATTTGGAAACTTTCTGTATTTCTCTAGTTTGCTAAACCTAATATACACTAGTGTAGTTCTTCTACAGTAGTAGCTATACGGGCAAAATTAATATTCAGAAGAGAAGAGAAGGTCGGACGAGAAATACTGTTCATATATATGTACATGATCTCCAGTGTAAGTTTGAACATTAATATATAATAATAAAACATTTCTCAAACAAAAATATTAATTATTCCATACTTATTTTGTTTCCATTACAGTTCACAAATAAACAAACAACAACAAATGCAGCAGGTGCATTCTTAATTGCAAGAGATAGCTCTATGCTCGGACTTGTCTATATATTCCTACTCAAATACTCATGTTTGATATGCACGATGCCTAGAATACTTTGGCATAGATATTTGTATAGCCAACCATGGACAAGACTTGAGATACACGAATGCATGATGCCTGGAAAAGAGGTTATAGGAGTCGGAGGCACCAGGACAACTGAGAATCCTCAGTTGATACCACACCACCTAAAATCTTCTTCCAGCCACGCATGACCACAAAGCTCAAGTTGCACCTTGAAACAAATGAGAGCGTGCTATGACAAATTATGTGTGTTAGTGGATAGAACTTTTTTGGTTCGAATTCAGTGTACATATCACAGTGAAAGTCGATGTACATATCTCGCAGGTCTCACCTATATATATCGTCTTTCCTGTAGGATGGTCAAGAGGAGTGGAAAAATAAAATTGTAGCGGTTAAATTTTTTTAACTGAAGTGCCAACAGTTTTTGCCTTACAAAATAGAACAGTTCGTCTGGCTTGATTTGGTTGGGTCTGCTGAAGAGGAGAGGGATCCCTCAGAGCTACATAAAACTGGTTACTATATATAGCCCAATTACAGTGACTGCGTAGTGCCACCAGATCAAGTTGGAGCCCAAAGAAGCTCCACCAAATAAAACCTGTACCGGAGCAAAGTTTTTTTTTTTTTTTTCAAAAGAAGAAGAAGAAAAAGAAGAAGAACAAGACGATGACGGCAACACAAATATTACTGAAGTAAAGAAAGACAACTCAATTATCTCCTATGCACATGGTGCTTGCAGCATCATACTTGGAGAAAGGCAACAACATGTGTGGTTGGTTAAATATTGAAATATATAAATTCATGTAAAAAATAATGGCAATTTATCGAAACATGCTTTTTATTATTAGTGGCAATAATTAAATATTATTTATTTACATTTTTTCATAATGAGAGCTAGAGCTAAGAAAAACTAACACTATGCCAAAACAAGACAAGGAAGCAACTTACTTAGTGGCTCGGAATTAAAACGTGTTACTAATGTAAGATCAGGGACGCGGGTAAAGGGTACTTGTCACTTATTAGGTATTGTCCACTGACACAAAAGAAAAACGCATCACTAATGATAATCTATCAGTGACTCTTCTTAACTGGACGAGTCGCTGATAAGGAAGGCTCGTATGAATGACTTATTTCCACAAAACGTGTAGCTGCTGTTAGATCATGGACCCAACAAAATTATCAAACCCTGTCAAAGGGAAGAGTTCATAATCGAGTTCATAGTTTTACGTACACACCCGTTGCTTTCCTGTTCTTACTCATGGAGATTTCAGTGCTTGTGTTCCTCTATCTCTTGTTCTTGTCCGGTCAATCCTAATCCTCACTCACACTGTTATGTGTTTGCCACAAAAATATACCCATTTGCACACTTTTTTGTTTGTAGACTTTGCTCAACTTAATACTAGTGTAGTCTTCATGTAGTGTTTGTCCAGAAGTAGCCGTAGGAGTGTTTTCATATACGTGTACATCCTTCGGTGGCTAAAAGCTGACATTTTGGAAAAGACATGATCTCCGGTGTATGTTTGACCATTAATGTTCAATAAAACAAGTTTCAGACAAAAGTATTGTTCCATAGTAATTTTTTCATTACAGTTCACAGATAAATAATGAACAACAAATGCAGTAGGTGCATTATTAATTGCAGAGATAGCTCTAGGACTTGTCTATATATTCCCGTTGAAATTCCCACATTTGATGCATGATGCTTACACCACTTTGGAATAGATATGTATAGCCATACATGGACAAGACTTAAGATGCACCAATGCAAAGATGCCTGGAAGTAAGGTTACAGGAGCCGAAGGCATTAGGACAACTGAGAATCCTCTGTTGACACCACTCCGCTTAAAATCTTGTTCCAGTGGCGCATGACCACAAGGCTCAAGTCGAGGCTTGAGACAAATCTGAGCGTGTTATGACATATTCTTTGTGTTGGTGGATATAACTTGTTTGGTTCGAATTCAATGTACATATCACAGCCACAAGTGCGCCGCACAGCTGCTTCAGAGCAGCGTATGCAAAGGGAAACTTGTCGGGGTGCGGGTATAGAGCGAGGATGTGGGCGCCAGGAGAAGAAAGATGTTGGTATAGTGGCAGAAATAAAATAGAGTTATGACTTAATGGTAGAACAAAGGCAACAATATAATTGCCAGCAGTTAATAATAATTCTGTAGTAAATAATAATTGCCCGGCAGTTTGAAAACATTGACTTCTCGGGATGTGAGAGTTGCATGTTTTCTGGAACATAGAGAGTACATATTTATATTACTGTTGACACTACTAATGAATTAATTTTGCGTGATGCCTCCGTTTTTTTTCCATGGCGGGCACAGAATTTGCCTGCATGGAAAATCAGCCTGATTTTGCGTGGTGGGCGTTTTTTATTTTACGTGGCGGGCAATAGTGTCCGTCACGCAAAAATCAATGTACAGTGGCGGGCATTTCAAAAGGCGCGCCATGGAAATCAAGAGGCCGAACAGGCCCAAAATGAGGCCCGATATCATCTTCGCATATATATAGCCAGAGTTAGGTTTTGGGGCACTTAGCCTCACCCGTCTCCCTCTCCTCTCCCACTCCCCCTCCCCTCCCACTCTCGCGCGACGACGGCCCGAGCGCGACAAATCCTCCTTCCCACTCTCTCTACTCTACCGGCCGGCCATGCTCCTCCTCTCCCACTCTCGTGTGGCGGCGGAACCGGCATAGAGGCGGCGCATCCAGGCGTCCCACCGGTGGTTCCCGGTGGCCCAGCAGCGGATCCGGCCACCAGCTAGTCCCGGTGGCGGATCTACACGTGGTCCATGTGGCACGGCGAGGGCGGATCCGCCGTCGGTGGGGCCGGAGCGCTGCCAACGGCCCCCTCAACCTCCCGGCAGTGCTAGCGAGCTCAATCCGTGGCGGTGGTGGTGCTTGCGCCGCCCGGCGACGCATCTCCGACCAGATCTGGGTGCGGCGGTGGCGCAAGGACCCTACAGCCCAGATCCGGCGGCGGGGCGTGCCCGGCGGCAGCTCCCGTGTAGATGCCGTGGCGGCGGTGCATTGGCGGCAGCAGCAGACCTGGGCTCGGTGTCGGGCCTGTATGGGCGAGCACCAGGCTCGGGCTTTTTTTTAAAAAAAAATTCATTAACCGTGGCATTGAATGGTTAGTAGTGTGATACTACAAGAATTATTGGAATAGCATTGAATGAATAACAAAATCTTCGGACCGAGTCTCCAAGGCTGCTAAGAAAACTCCAAGTTTCTGTCATACTATTAGAGATGCGATAATTAATATCAACCCATAGGTCTAATTAAAATTAAGTTTTATTGGTTGGATGAGTGCAATTAGTTGATCACGACATGACACCTAGTGAAATGCCCTTGAAGCTAGGCCAGATATTTTGTCTATGTCAGAACTGTTTGACTCAACGTGTATGATTTCAGAAAAAAAAAATATTTACAGCAGGTTAGTGAAGTACACTAATTAGGTCTGAATGAATTGAACAACGTTCACTGAATGGCTCCCTCTGGAATCCTTAAGTCACTTAGATTGCACTAGGCCCTAGCACTTCTCTCTCTATATATATAAGCAATCGATTCCCTCAACCATGCTGAGATCAGCACAATAGTTCTGTTCTTCTTCATGTTATTTCCCCCCACTTCGGCAAGCAATTGTAACTTCAAACGCAAAAATGACAGGAGGGCTTGCTATAGGAGTGGGAGGCAACGGGAATAGCACCTTCCACAACCGTCCAGATGCAACTCATCTCTGCTAACTACCAACATGAAAAGCACGCAACAAGGAATCCAAGCTTAGCAAATTACTTCCTGGTTTCCTTTGTTTCGCATGGTTCTTGCATTGTCACCAGCCAAGTACCTGCTGATCAAGGTACTGTTGGTGGCCAAGTTGCTGACTGTGGAGAAGCTGATGCCGGAGATCCAAAACAGCAGATCGGAACGGCGTGGATGAGAAGGCCCAATATACAAGTGTACTTCCCAGTCTGGATGAAGTGAACTATCTGGCCCTGTGCAGCCCAAGTCGAAGGCGCCTTTCTGGCTCCTTCTTGTAACGAGCATTGGGTGGTGAGACAACTCGAACCTGGAACCCGACTCCAAACTGTGCCGGTGGCCATGGCGGCGGTGTCAAACTTGGCTATCTAGCTCATCGGCCGGAGTTGCTGGCCGAGGATTTCTTGTGTTCATTATCTATCGATCCACATTCATTCCATCGTAGCAGGGTAACAACCATTTATTGCCCATTGCAAGTGACTTGCTTGTCTTGAGGTGGTGGAGAAAATCTCCATCCTCTGAGACTCCACGTACACAGTGGTGCTAGGTCACAATGTGTTAACAATCTGAATAGCAAGTACTGTATTTCCTATGACCCAGGCCATGCGTCAACTGTCGGGTCAGTGATACTCAAAAAAAAAAAAAAAAAAACTGTCAGATCTGCGAGTCCATTTCTGTGACGGGGCAGGATTATGCATAACACGATCCTTAATTATATTTTGTTAATACCAGGAGAGGCATGATTGTTTTCCGAGATCAGGCTATTCACGCGTAGAAGAGGCATGATTGTACAATGAACTCAATCAATTTTGCAAACCCGGATGTTCTAGTGCTAGTTTATTTTGGGAAGGCTTGAGGCACCAAGCATGATGATGGGACTGGTCAGTGATTGCTGAGACAACAACGCCACCCTAGACATAAAAAATATTATGATGAATTAAATCATACTATAGGGTAAAAAATGGAACTCTAGATCTGTAAGACCGTAATGCACTGTACACGACGATCTTGAATTTAAATTTAAATTTACACGAGAGACATGGACCTTAATCTCAAGCTCGTGGGGATGCTATTTAATTTCATTTACACAATTAATATTAAGCATAGAAGAGAAGGTCCGATGTGAAGTATTGTTCACATATGTGTAAATGGTGTAAAGTTGACCATTGTTGTTTAATAAAACATATCTCGGACAAAAGTATTATTCCGTACTAACTATATCATTACAGTTCACAAATAAAATAGACACCGACAAATCAGTAGGTGCTTTCTTAATTGTAGAGATAGCTCTAGGACTTGTCTATGTATTCCCACTCGAATTCTCATGTTTGATGCACGATTCCTAGAACACTTTGGCATAGATATATGTAGCCAGCAATGGACAGGACATGAGATGCACAAATGAATAATGCCTGGAAAAGAGGTTATAGAAGTCGGGGCCATCAAGACAACTGAGAATCCTTTGTTGACACCATGACACTATTTCTTCCAGCTGCGCATCACCACATGGCTCAAGTTGAGGCTTGAGGCAAACCAGTGCGTGCTGTGACAGATTTTTTATGTTGGTAGGATTGATGATGTCACAAAACATGTGATGGAACTAGTGCCATCATACGTAAGTTGTGGCTAGATGCGTATTAAGGAGAATGGAGATAAGCTTCACAGCTTCATATTTTGTTCAATAAGAACATGAATGTAGAGAGAATGTTGCATGAATAATTTTTGTTAGTGGCTATATTAAACATGAGTTCTAATACACTACTAGAAAACGGTATAGTTTTGTGCGTCTCGATTTTTTTGTATTTTTTTTCAGTGAAAAATTACAATGTTTCCGTCGCGTGTCAATACACACACGGAAACAATCGACGATATAGAAAAATTACAATTGATGTGTGTATTTTGCTTGTGTTTTCACACGCACTGAACTAATCGAGTTTCCAGTAGTTATACTTAATTTTATACTTAATTTTATTACTCCTGATATTACAAAGAATTATGGGAGAAGTGTTGAATGAATAACCAGATTTTCGTAGCTTCGTGTGGAGAAACTTCAGATCGAGGGTCCAAAGATGCTGAAAACTTTAAGTATTCTGTCATAACTTCACATATGTGACAACAAAGATCAATCCATAATTCAATTTAGGTTTCTTGGGTCGATGAGAGCAATTAATCGCTCACAACATGGCACCTATCGAAATGCCCTTGGAGCTAGGCTTGATACTTTGTCTTTTGTCAAAATTGTTTGAAACAACTTGTATGATTCTACAAAAAAGAATTACTTCAGTAGGTTAGCAAATAAAGAACACTAATTACGTTTGAATGCATTGAACAAAGTTCATTGAATGCCCCCAAGCTGTGATCCTTGTAGTAAGTCATATATACTGCTTTAGGCACTGGCGTCTTTATATAAGCAATGGAGTCCCAAAACCATGCTGAGAGCACCACAATCACGCTATTTTTCTTCCTGCTATAGGAGTGGGAGGCAATGGGAATAGCACCTTCCACAACCATCCAGATGCAACTCATCTCCGCTAACTACGAACATGAAAAGGACGTAACAAGGAATCCAAGCTTAGCAAATTACTTCCTGGTTTCCTTTGTTTCGCATCTTTAATTGTCACCAGCCAAGTACCTGCTGATCAAGGTACTGTTGCTGGCCAAGTTGCTGACAGTGGAGAAGCTTATGCCGGAGATCCAAAAGGGCAAATTGGAACGGCGCGGATGAGAAGGCCCAATCTACTTGTGTCTGGCCCAGCCAGTATGGACTAAGTGAACACCATTGGCCCTGTACGGCCCAAGTTGAAGGCTGGCAGTCAGGCTTGTTCTTGTAACGAGCATTGGGAACGAGAGGGGGACAACTCAAACCTGGAACTTGGCAACGGTGGTGGTGGTGAACTTGGCAATCTAGCTGATCAACCGAAGTTGCTGGCCGAGGATTCATTGGATCGAGGGTCCAAATATGCTGAAAACTCCAAGTCTTCTGTCATAGCTCTTCAGATATGACAACTAGATCAATCCATAATTCAATTTAGGTTTCATTGGGTCGATGAGAGCAATTAATGGCTGACACATGGCACCTATTGAAATGCCGTTGAAGCTAAGCCTGATACTTTTGTCTTTTGTCAGAACTGTTTTGAACAACATGTATGATTTCAGAAAAAAGAATTGAAGAACGTTGATTGAATGACCCCAAGGTGTGATCCTTATATTAAGTCATATAGATTGTTCTAGTAGGCACTAGCGTCTTTATATAAGAAATCGAGTCCCAAAAACATGCTGAGAGTACCACAATCATGCCATTTTCTCTCGATGTAGCCGCCCCCCCCCCCAACTAATTGTAACTTTAAATGTAAAAAGACAGGAGGTGCTTGGTATAGGAGTGGGAGGCAATGGGAATAGCACCTTCCACGCCAGTCCTGATGCAACTCATCCCCACTAACTATGAACATGAAAAGCATGCTAGGACTCCAAGCTCATCAAGACACCTCGTGCTTTGGTTTCTGTCGCATAGTTCTTGCATTGTGTCTGGAATTTCAAGCTGGCCGTGGGAAAATCACCAGCCTCTGAGATTTTCACATACACTGTTGGGCAAGGCCACAAAGTTTTTACAATCTGGATAGCTAGCACCTCAAAGTGTCCTATGATCCAGGCTGTGTTAATTTAGGTCTGTGAGTCCATTTTTGTGCTGGGGATGGATCATGCATAATGGGAATTCCAACCATCTGAAGTTCCCATGATGGCTGACCATGATATTAAGAAGCATAAATAATTACAATCTTTACATTTTTCCCTCGAGCTTAGACTCTTTTGAGCACGGTGGTTGGTGCATATATACTGATCAATATGGATCTCTTTCGGTCATGTTCAACTTATAAAGAGTAGGGTTCTAATACTAATGGGCACGTTGGCAGCTGCGGTACACAAACTTATGAAGAATTAGCAAAATGTATTTGATGCAATATTTTAGGTAAAACATATCTATCAATTAGAATAATGTACTGCATGGTTTTGTGTCGGGGAGGCGAACGTCGCAGTCCTCCCCCCCCCCCCACCCCAAGGCTCCTTAAATCTAGTACTCCGCCCTCAATAACAACTCAAACTCTCGTTTTGGCAGGGTCAACCTCAAACAGACCAATTCACTCATGCCAGGCAGACGACAACAAATGAGCGTGCAGGTACATGCTCGGGACGCGGATGCAGCAGAGGTCTGGAAGAAAATCACGAAGATGGGAAGATTAGCCCAAGGCTGACCAACCGCGGGGCGGAGGTCGAGAAGAAAATCATGGAGACAGGAAGAAGAGCCCACGACCAAACGTGCGCGTGGCGGAAGTCGAGAACAAAATCACGGATATGGGAAGAGTAGCCCCTAGACGAACCTCCGTGGGGCGGAGGTCCCGAGCGGAGCGAACATGACCCATGCTGGCGGAGGCCAGGGGGGAGCATAATCTAGGGCTACGAAAGGACATGTACATTTACCATTGTATCCTCGACTAATGAATGTATGATTGTGCCCCTGTGCGGGCCCATCAGTCTGAGAAGGCGTAGCTTGTACCCTATTGTAATTGACCAACCGACCCTTCACCTTTCTAAATATCTGAACATGATACGAAGAACGGGACGGTTGGTGGCCAGATTTGAGGCGAATTAATCGAATTGCATTATCACACCTTCACAAGTACCCCGACAACACCAACGAGGATGAGGTCGAGCGAAGGCCTGATCCTTTAATTTATTACTCCTGCCCTCTCTTTGACTCCCTGTCGTAACTCCTTGCCCCTCCTCCCGCCACCTCCGGTAGCGAAGGTCAGAGCAGCAGGAGCGAACCCAACAATTTGCATATATGGTTGCCATCGTGATTCCATCTTTGCATGGATTTGTATAAATGATTTCTTTACTTATTATAAATCTTGTCTACCAAGAACTTTGGTTGCAAAAACCACCTTGCTCATCCTGATGTTGAAATGACATGCATGTTCTCAATCCGTAATCCAAATTGGTTGTGGTAATGCAACTAGGATTTGAACCTCTCCCCAGACTAATCACCATTGACTAGTCTAGAACTCTTGGAACGGCCACACAAGTGCTATGTGGTGACCGGTAAATGGGTGTTCATGACTTTATGGACATGCAGAAGCTGTGGCTACACGATAGGTAGAAAGCAAGATGGGTTCAACATGCCTTCAATCAACAACCATAGAATGTGTGCCTGTTGCTAGTGGCCAACACATCGCCCATTACGGAAGTTATATAGTTCACCGGGAGCCTATACCCCTTTGTAGAACTATACGAATTTGGTCCTTGTAATAGATAAGATTTAATATAAGAAATGCATCTCTAGTTCAAGAGGTAGCTGCATCTTTAGTTCTCAAGTCGTCATCTCTATAAATTATTGCCAACCTACCACAATATATAGGCCTGTGTAGTCTTTGTACATACTTTCCAAATTATTTCCATTCACGGGTTCCAGGTTTAATATGTATAGGAGTTGCATGCTATGTGGGAACAGTATAGGATTATTGATAATAGGAGTTGGAGTCATTGGGATGACAATCTCTGAGGTGGTAGCGCTGGCGTTCATAGCAACCTCAATCCAATCAGGATTACAAATTGATGATCCAAAAACAGTTTACATTGCGATTAACAGAACACGCACCCATCCAGCAGCAAGCTGCCAGACTGTGAGATCCACTGAACCATCAAGTTGAGAGACACTGTGAGAACTAGGAGCCGTCACCATGCTCCCTATGAAAATCTTGTTGCTTTGCTGATCCTCTATCTTATCTACAACTATTTGCATTGCTTTGCAGTTGCCATGGATGCGGATGGGAATTTCATCGCAGATAATTCTTGGGTGGAAAGCCCTGCGTAGTGCGGATCAATATCAACTGCAGTTGCCGTGCAGGCGGCCGGTGGTGGTGGTGCGACATGGGGCGGAACATCGGCCAAAACTTAAGGGAGCAGTAAAGTGACTAAATTGCACAGACAGCTTAAAAAAAAACTTGTATAGATACCAACCACGGTTCCTTCCAAGCACCCTAACAAATCTCATAATGTACGTAATATATGTTTTATGGACATTTCTTAATATGTGGAATTTAATTAGTTGAGGGGCCTCCTTTGTGTTTAGTACCCGTATATTGATGCCTTACGTGTCTCCATCAGCACTCTACTATATCTATACATTCCAAGGCACGTGACCCATAACCTTAAATTTGATGAAATTAACAATAAAAAGAATATTACAAAATAATGGCCTTGGATGAGCATGACCAGGAAACGTACTGCGACGTGTAGCTAGGATATGCTTATTATTCTGCACGTAATCATCAAAGACGTAACAACGCCATCACATATGTTGGATTTTTTTTGTAGTGAAAAATATGATTCGGAAGCATGAGGGCACATTGCTGATTGGTATACGACAGCTGAACCTCAATCTCTAAGTAGCTTCCAGCATATTGATATCTGATATTGATCCACCATGCCATCATAGCAGCCTTGAAGACCCAGATATTATTATTCTGATGCATCTATCCAAACATACACTTTGACCCAGATATTATTATTCTGTCCAACCCTAATTTGAATAAAAAATACAGTTTGTATAATTTAATGCAATGATTAATTAATAGTAGAATTCCCAAGATTCTATAAATTGGTAATTGGTAATCAATGTTCCACTTTCCAGCCCCGTAGTCGACTATATATAGACACAGACTTCCCAGCCCTTACTTGCCAAGTTTGGTTCCAAGTTCCCATTTCACAAATTCCAACCCAATGCGTAAACATGATTATAGTCTTATTGGAGTTGGTGGCATTGGAAACAAATGGAGCAGCCCAGATGGACGTGCTCTACTAGTGAACCCTCACGTCCAAGGTACTGAGATACCGCTTGCCAAAGTGCTTGCCTGTGATTCATATCACTGACTCCTCACACCGTAAAACAAATCTGCAAGGTGAGTGTTAGCAACCTGAGAAGCACGGTATACTGTCGGTGATCTAGCCACGAGGATAACATTGTCGGATCGTTTCTCTATTGGGACGGTAGGCTATGTTGTCTTTTGGGCCCATGGCCTTGTAACTGGTACCTGGAGGAGGCATCGAACACTGTAACCAAATTCTCGTCTATTTAACCGAACTCTGGCTTCTCCCCAACTGCTGTTTCTGCTGCACCTCAACCCTCTGTTTCATGTTGTTCTTGTTAGATTGATCTCCACCAATTGGTCCAACGGCTAACTGGACCCTTGACTCCGCCCTGATCGAGGGCGTCTAGCCCATTGAACGGCTGGTGGGCCCCCGTCACACAGTACCTATATGAGGAGGTGGGGCCATAGGCTCTGGTTACGAGGTTCATTCCCACAACCTCTAGGCCTAAACTAACCTGGAGGGAGCACTGCTAGCGACGGGAAGCACCACTAGCATCTTCATAAAGTTTTTTCCTGCGTGCGCGCGTGCAGCCATCAAGGGGCGCCACGATGGTGCTTCTCGACGGTGCCTCGTGCATCCTTCGGCTGCATGCGTGCGCTGGCGAGTGGTGCCGCAGTTGCGCCGTCACCTCTCCTCCGAATGTTGTGGGCAGCCATCTCTGGAAGACGTTTTTCAGACCCTATGTCCAACACTCCATATCACACACACACAACCGGTGTAGTTTTGTTATTACAGGCTTTTCAGAAAACTAGCATTCTAGACAAGAACACCGATAACTTTGTTTTTGAGAATACATGGACCTTTGTGTGGTTGGTTGTAATAATGATTACCTATATGCATCTGTCGACGCAGAAGCTGAGATATCAATATATTCCATTTTCTTAAAAGATAAGAACAACAATAAATGTGTAAGGTGCATTTATTAATTGATGACACAGCTCTCCAACTCGTCTATATATTGCCACTCGAACTCTCCAAACATTTGATGGTATAAACATCAGAAGAACAGTTCGGAATAGATATGTATAGCAAGCCATGGACAAGACTTTAAGATGCAGAGTTCCTGGAAAAACAATTATAGGAGTTGGAGGCATGAGGACAACTGAGAGAATACTCTGCTGAAACAACTCTGCTTCGAGTCTCCCTCCAACTGCTGAAATAAGTTGAGCCGGACACAACCCAGAGCCTGCGATGAAAACATTTTTGTGTTGATCGACAAAACTTGTTTGGTTTTGCATTGGCTGCCTGTATTTTTTTAGATAATGGATAACAATATCCGCCTCTACAAAAGGAAAACAGAATTGGCTGCCTGTATGGCTTAACCCCATGCTCACCGATATTACCGTGTCACTGCCTGGTACATCGCCGAGAGGTTTTACTTGCAGAAGGTAATGTGAGACTTTTTTTTTACGACAAAAACTCTGGGGGAGATCCCACAGTGGCTGCCAATTTTAATTAATTTAGAAATGGAAAGTAATGTGAGATTATAGAAAGGAGAAGGGAACGTCGCTCTGGTTAAGGATCTGTCGCTTCAGATGTAAAAACATGGGGGAGAAAGCCATCTGCTTGGCTGCCCTGAAGGATTTTGGCACCAATCGTGAACCATTGCAGTTGAGCATTCGTTGTTCATGGGTAGAAAAGCTCCAAACTACTGCTTATTTTGTGGTTATATGGCTATGTAGAAAATGGGCTCACCACAATCCTACTACTAAAAAGAACGAAACACAGACTCTACCGGCGGACGGACGTGCGTCGCCCCGCTTCGCTCTGCCTGGCGCACTCCCCCCACATGTGGCTAGGACAACCACCGCAGTTTGCATGCTAAGAATAGGAAACTAATATTTATATGCTAAGAATAGGAAGCTAATATTTTCATCGCACTAGATTTGCATGACTGCATGCAATGAAAAAAAGATATGTGTACATGATGAATAACTTCGACCCTATTTTAGATGAAAAAAACTTAAAATGAATATTATCAAAATCTAAAAGAAAGGATTGAAAAAAATTCTATGGTAGGAATAAAAATTCTCTGGTATGAAAGATGTACTCCCTTGGTTCCACAAAACATGCAATTCTCATATCCGGAGGAGTCAATCATGGCAAACTTTGACTAAAATTATTTGAAAAAGTACAAACATATATGAGACAAACTTTGACTAAAATTAGTTCGACATGTATATAATTTTTATGGTATATGCACCGTCCATTTTAAAAGGATGAGAATTATGGGGATCAAGCAAACTCGTGTTGAGAAAAAGTAATGATCTAAACCGCTGAGAGACAAAGGTAACTTAAAAATTGTAAGCATAGGAAATACAAAATCTAAGGCCTACAACTGTGGTATATTGTTCTCTTTTTTTCTCACACAACTATTATGAGTACAAGTCTGTAATCTTATTGGAATCATATAATCTTGTTCAACGGAAGTGTCAAGTGAGCAGTATAAAACCCGTAGCAATGCACGGGCATGATCCTATTCACAAAAAAGTATGAACTGTTAGATGGATCGTCATGAAACTACAACTGTTAGATCGACTTTTATGACTCTGATCATTCAGCACGCCCGGCAACAACCGGCGAGTGACCACTGGCCGGCATACTCTCAGCCAGGTAATAACGGCATGGGCTCGGTCCCTCCTCATGACAGCTATAACGGGGGACTCAAGAACTTATTTAACGACACATCATGGGCTGTACAGAAATTCCAGGAACAATCAACGTGAGTCAGTTCTTTACTTCTTAAATGCAAGCAAACTCATCGTCTTTTCTGTATAATTTCTCTGACAAAAAGATCCTCTACATGGTAGTTGTGAGACCTTATTTGCAATTAATAGGAGTAAGATTGATGGCATGCAATTCTCAATTCCACTCTTTATATGCACATCCAAGGGCAATGTGACCCATTCACCTCAAATCAAATCTCAAGAAATAGTGGCTGGAAAAAAATAATTTACAATGCAAATTAAAGCCCGCACGGTGAGGACTGGTACATATTGTTGGTGTAGCCCTGGAGCAGGCTACCCCCTAGTAGGACGAATCACACAATGAGGCAAATGCTAAGTGGTGCAACTCAACTGGAACATCTTTCCATTAATTCTCTCCATTTTTACAATGACCCTGGGGGTCTATTTATAGTCCGTAGACTATTACAATTCCAAAATTACCCTCCTACCTACCCCTGGATTCCTCGCACCTTCTCTTGGGTCTTCCGAGATAGAAAGGTAATCTCGCTCCGTGTTCTCTTCGTCCCCGGACGGGTCCCCTGGCGCCCGATCACGACGACCTGCGAAAGACCAGACAACGCTTGACGGGAACCGACCGCCTTCGATCCCCCAAACCGGAGCCGAGGGGATTCGTGCTAATCTTCCGCCCTTGGGGCGCAAGTCAAAAGCGATCGTCCCTTCCGACCGGATGTTGGCGCCTCCGACCGGATGTTCACCGATCTTTGTTGAGATCGGTGAAGTCTACACACATTCGCCATTTCTTGATGCTGGGATCGGATGTCTTTTTTCTGAACCATGACTACGTTAGCTAACCATTCGGGATACTGAACTGGTCTTATTACTCCTGCGTCCAAAAGTCTTTGGACTTCGGCTGCTGCCGTGGCACTTCTTTCTTTGGACAACTTTCTCAAGCGCTGTTTCTTGGGTTTCGCTGATGCTAATACACTTAGATTGTGCTGAGCTAGGCTTCGGCTTACTCCTTTCAGATCTTCTGCTGTCCAAGCGAATACGTCTGAATTGGAGTCAAGGAATGCTGACAGCTGGGCTGCTTCGTCCGACTGGAGTTCGGAACCGATTATGATTTCTCTTTCAAGGCCCGTGGTTGATATCGGGACCCTCTTGGTGGATTCGGCTGATTCTACTTTCGGTTCTTTAACCTTTTCATCTTTTGGTTCCAATTCTTCTTCTTCGTCGCCTTCTCTTTCGGTTTCAGTTACCTCATTGATCATGCTGTAACCAGGTATTGGCCTTGCATCTATCTTTTGGGCTGCTTCCTGATCTCCCCATATAGTTACGATGCCGAAAGGGGATGGGATCTTCATGCACAAGAAACTCTGCTTGATTGCTGCGTCGAACTTGCTTATGACTCCTCTTCCGAAGATTGCTGTATACGGATAGTCTATATTGACTATGTCGAATGTGATGATTTCGGTCCTGCACAGACCTACTTCGCCGAAAGTAACCGCGATGTCCTTTTTTCCAATTGCGTCTATCCTTTTCCCTCCGAAACCGAACAATGCATTACCTGCCGGGTGCAGCGTTCTTCGCTCCATTTTCATGCTTTGGAAGGCCTTGATGAAGAGGATGTCTGCTGAACTTCCATTGTCTATTAGGATGTTGTGGAGTGTAAAATTATCCACATTCGCAGTTGCTACGGATGCGTCTGTATGTGGATAATCTCTTAGCCGAAAGTCACTTTCGTCGAAAGTGATCGGGACTGTTGACCATGCTGGCCTGTTCAGGGGCAACCTGGGTGTTACTGTATGCACTCTTCTCACATAGTCCCTTCTGGCTCGTTTATTTTCATGCTCTAGGTTGGATCCGCCTGTGATAGCATAGATGTGCCCCTGGGACGGGAGCACCGAGTTTACGTTCCTGTTTTCCTGACTGCTTTCGGGCTTCATGTGTACGTTCTGCTGCAGTTGCTCTAGATTTGCTGGGGAGGATGCTGCCATAGATGGGGGCTGGGACTGTGGAATGTAACCTGGATAATTCCAGGAGTACTGATGATGATTGGCCGGATGTGCGGGGGCTTGCTGCACTAGCGGAGGCGGCGGCGGCAGCTGAGTATTTTGATAACCGAAATAAGCATTGGGCTGAGTGCACCCTGTATCTCTCATGTTGAATACATGCTTCGGGGCTTGGCTGCTTTGTGAACTTTCGTCCTTTGACTTCTGTTCTTTGGCCATCTGCCCATACTTACAGTCCCGACTGAAATGACCCATGTTTTCGCCACAGACGAAACAGTAAGGTACTCTCGGGCCTTCCCGGCCTCTTCCTCGACCTCTGCCCCTTGAGTTTCGGCCACCTCGGTTAGACTGAGTTGCTCTAGAATTTTGGGCTTCTCCTGGTTCTTGGCTGGGTTCGGGTGCTTGAGACGAGTCCCCCTGTACATTGTTGACTGGACGGGGAGTCTTGCCCCCTTTTTGGCTATTGGTCATGCTCGGATGTGGCGATTGTTGCTTTTCATCCTTTCGTGCCGCCTTTCTTCGCTTGAGTCCTTCCGCCTTTGCGAACTTCTTGATCTGATCGTATAGCTCGGTCAGGGTTTTGGGTTCCTCCCTGTCTAGCTGCGCGGCGCACTGCCCTATGGCCATTCCCTCAATTGCTGCTGCTAGGACCACCTCATCTGACACATTCGGCGTCTGAGCCCTGAGCTGCACTATTTTCTCGAGGTATTGTGTTAATGACTCTCCATCCTCCTGCTTAAGCTTCAGGAAATCTCTAGTTCCCTTCTTTAAGGCCCGGAAGCCCTCAAAAGTGATAATGAGTTGCTCCTTTAGCTGTTTCCAGTTGCTTATCGACAGCGGACGAATGGCAATGTACCATTCATGGGCAATGTCTTCTACCGCCATTATAAGAGACTTCGCCAGGGTGACCGAATCCCCCCTGCCGAATGTACTGCGGCTTCATAGCTTGCGATGAATTTTCTTGGGTCTGACTTTCCGTTGAATGATGGCAATCTGGGCTTGTACCCTATTGGCCATGGGCTTAGCTGAAGTTTTGGTGACAGGGGTGAGACTGGGTCTACCTCTCCCTCTGCGACGAAACTGGTCTTTGCTCCCTCCTGTGATATTGCGGCGTCTTTCTCTATCTGAGCGATCTCGCGGAGTAACTTTTGTTTCTCCATTTCGGCGAGTCTCAGCTGTTCCCGAGCCAAGTCCTCTCTCCGCCTGGCTGCTTCTCCTTTCAGCATTGCTTCTTTCTGAGCTCTCAGCTCTCTGAGTTTGGCCTGCCTGAGGCTCAATTGCTCGGTTAACCTGGCGCGCTCCTCCTGATTGCTGCCGGGTAGCTCTTGTTCACCTGGGTGATCTTCATCCGAGTCCTCTGCTTCTTCTATGATTTCGGCACCTCCTTCATTGGAGGGGCCCTGGCCTGTTACTGCGCCGGGGCCGGTGGCCGCATCCCGTGCTTCGCCCTGGTCCTGACCTGCCGGGGTAACGGTCTCGACCGGCGGATCCGATGAGCCGCCTTGGGTCTTCCTCGCCCTGGAGCCATGGGTTACCTGCACAACCACGGTGGGCGCCAATGTTGGTGTAGCCCTGGAGCAGGCTACCCCCTAGTAGGACGAATCACACAACAAGGCAAATGCTAAGTGGTGCAACTCAACTGGAACATCTTTCCATTAATTCTCTCCATTTTTACAATGACCCTGGGGGTCTATTTATAGTCCGTAGACTATTACAATTCCAAAATTACCCTCCTACCTACCCCTGGATTCGTCGCACCTTCTCTTGGGTCTTCCGGGATAGAAAGGTAATCTCGCTCCGTGTTCTCTCCGTCCCCGGACGGGTCCCCTGGCGCCCGATCGCGACGACCTGCGAAAGACCAGACAACGCTTAATTGACGGGAACCGACCGCCTTCGATCCCCCAAACCGGAGCCGAGGGATTCGTGCTAATCTTCCGCCCTTGGGGCGCAAGTCAAAGCAGTCGTCCCTTCCGACCGGATGTTGGCGCCTCCGCCCGACGCGATTTTCCAGCCGGCCTCGTCTGGCCGAATGTCCCGGCATTCGTCAAGGTGAGCCGAATGCCGGCACGTCCGAGCGAAACGCCTCCCCGAGAGATCTTTACCAGACGAAAAGGGGCGACACTCGGCTTCTCCCGCCTACAGCCAATCTTTCGCATCCGGACTGTGGTCTTCCGGGAAACGGGGCCCGACTATTAGACGAAGTCGTCGCCGGTTCTGGTCGAAAGCCTTCGTCTTCGCCCAGGGCAAGCTAGGACATCCAGGCCGCGTCAAGGAGTCGAATGTCGAAACATTCGGCCCTTGAGGCCGAATGCAGACCCTTGGCACCGCCTTTCGCTACGGTTCATTGGGCCGACCGCAGGGGGGTGGGCATGCTCCAGCCTCCCCCCAACACATATGTTTATAATATGCGTCCCAAAGGAATCTTGTTATGATAAGTTTCTTAGAAAAAAATAGTAATTGGATGCACTGGGAATACTAACCATACATGGTGAAAATAGTTTAGAGATGATCAGTCCGTTTTAGTGTACGTCAAGCTAATATGTGAGTGTTTGAGTCAAAAACTATTTGCAGCAAGGTAGACTACAGGTCGAGGCTTGGCTTCTTGTTTGCAGCGCCTTATTAGCGTCAGTAAAAATAACTATGGTTCTCACCACCCAAGCTCCGAATGACTTGGGTACTGAAAATGGGAGCCGGAAGCACATCGGGACAACAAATCTGAAGGGTAGCCACTTCATTCGGGACAAGATCAACAGGATCGAAAGGCCTTGGCTGATATCGGACCACAAAGCATGTATATATCCTAGATCAAGGAGATACTAAAGTTTGTGGGAAAGAGGCCAATGAAGGCGACTTTTAATCCTCTACATCATGCAGCTTAACTACATGCACGACTGATGCCCTTCCAAAGTAGTGCCTCAGCACCATGCAACTTGCAGGCTGATGTACTTCTTAGACGAGTGTATCGGATAGCCGAGCACATGACCTTCACCACGAGTGATTCCGGTGGGCTGAAAATAGCAGGATCAAGCTCATTAGAAACAAGTAGCTGAGGATGTGATGAACCTTTTTTTCCACAGCCAACTCCACCATATAGTTTCCGAAGTCTGTCTGAATTACTGCTAGACTAATTTTGTGTTCATCTTACTCCTCCAGACCTTTTAGTGGTTTATGATTTTTTTTACGCGAAGTACCATGGTGGAGAACCCCACGGTAATGAAACAATTTTATAAAAATCTACAACATAAAAAGAACTAAGCGTGGACACTTTTTGGTGCGACATTGGTTTGGGGTCACTTTGGCTCTGCCCGTGCGATCCTGCCTCTCCATGCTCACCATAAAAAAAGGAAGTCACCTAGGGTCATACAAAAAAAAAAAAAAAAAAAGAAAAAAAAATCATGTAATCAGGCCTCTCCGCGCTCACCAATTTTGGAAACCCATGCATGCACTCCACTCGATCCTGTATGTAGCGTAAAACAAGAAAGAAAAAATCACCTAAAACAAGACACAGCGCTAAAAATAAAATTGGCGCCGATTTTAATTGCCCGATCCCTATATAGGGTGGATGAATCTGGCAGACGACCAAGCGATTAGCGCGATGACTTGAGCACCCAACGACTTAGACAGTCCTCAGCCAACCGGGCAGCTAGACGAGCAGCACATCGAGGGAGCACCTGAAGAGCAGGTCCATGCTCTCCTCCTCTGTTCATCCTCACCATGATCCGTCATTGCCACAATGTAGTCATCGTTTAGGTCTATGCTCTCCTCCTTTATAGGCGGTATCCACAATATATGACAACGCAATAAGAGGATGCACATAACGGATTTGAGAGGGGACTTACTTCTATCAAATATTGACTATCAATCTCCTGTTTCGTGCATTGCTTCACGCGTCTTTGCTGTTGCTAAAAAATATATAAACGGTGAAATAATCTTGGCTTTTGGCCTGCGTATGGTTTTTATTGAATGAAGCATCTTGTATTTCTATTTTTATGACACACTAATCTAATTTTGTTGCAAAACCACCAAACCAAAAGGAAACCTTTAATATGTGTTCGGTGCTCTCCTCCTCTGTAGGCCGTATCCACAATATATGACAACGCAGTAAGAGGATGCACATAACAGGTTTGAGAGGGGACTTACTTCTACCAAATATTGACTATCAATCTCCTGTTTCGTGCATTGCTTCACGTGTCTTTATTGTTGATAAAAAATATAAAAAAGGTGAAATAATCTTGGTTTTTGGCTTGCACATGGTTTTTATCAAATGAAGCATCTTATATTTCTATTTTTATGACACACTAATCTAATTTTGTTGCAAAACCACCAAACCAAAGGAAACCTTTAATATGTGTTCGGATTAAATGTCACTTTAATATTATTGTTTAATTTTATAGTACTGTTATTTTATCATGTGATCTATGTGTTTTTATGTAAAATTTAGTTATCCTGTAGCAACTCACCGGTGCGATGCTAGTAAAGATGAAAGTACGACTTACATACACCATATATAGGAGGAAGCAGGCACGGATAGAGAGAAGAAAGAATAGCTAACAGAGCAAGCAGCCGAGAGCTCAACAGAGAGGAGAAAGAAGAAAGAGTGACAAATTACAAGGCATCCAGCCAAAGCAAAACAGCAGCTCGATCAGCTTCCTTGATTTGGTGGGATTGGAGGGCAGCATCCATCATAAAGTTGAAAAGCCACCTACTGAAACACGCCCGAACTCCATAAAAAAACCAGCCGATTTCTGACCTTCCACAACTCCCATGCAGCAATCAGAAAGAGATGTACCCTAAAAAACTTGGAACCTCATATGATGTATAGCTAATTCTGCCATGGAAGAAGTTGATACGATAATAACATCGATAGAAGTAATCTAGATCGTGGATGCGCAGGCACAATGCCACATTCATGCCATATACGTACAATCACGATCTTAATTATAGTCTCAAGGAGGTACAATGGCACATTCACGCTAGATAAATACATATTATTGAAATCTCGTAAAGGTACAATGAATGTATATGTAGACCATAACTCCATCAAAATGTGTATTACAATATTATATAATTTTTTTAGGAGGTGGGCATTTTAGATTATTTGATGCAGGCAATTGGGCTCACCACCATTGAAAGGTCACCGTAAATGGTGATTTAATGGATGCCGTTTGGATATGCCCGTCTCCACTAATCGAAGAAAATAAAAAAAGGAAAGAAAACCACACCAGATCTAGATCTGGGCTACGCTCGTCCTATCGCCGCTATGCTAGAGGTTGGCACCGCTACATCCACCCACATTGGGGCCGGATCCGCCGTATTGGAGGCCGCCACCGCCGGATCCACATGTGTCAAGGGCTGTAGCTGCCGTGGTCGTGTCTGCCGCCGCCAAATCCACACGTCTATCCTCTCTGCGAACAGATCCAACCTCCCCGAGCTCGCTGCCGCCTGATTCGGCCTTCAGAAGCTTGCCAGTGATGGATCCGCAAGCCATCCGCCACATCTAGGGGTGTGGTCGGATCGAGAGATCCGGCATCCTATGCCTCACCACCGGCGGATCCGACCTTCCATGAGCCTGCCGCCATGTGCCTTGGGAGGGAGGGAGGGAGGGAGGGAGGGAGCGGATCAGTTTGGTGGGTTATAACGACTAATCCCGAATGGCTATAATGGCTTATTGTGACTCTTCTGGAATCGTTTTATAATGGTTGAGGTATAGAAAGATCCTCTGAGCACTTAATGATTTTGCTTCAAAAGTATTTCTTTAATTTCGCTCATTTTTGTGAGTCTTTTTTAACTATCCAGTTTAAGATTTCTGTCACTTTGCGTACGTGTTTTTTTTTCTTTTGGGCTAATGCGCCTGACCTTCCAGAGAAATGGCTGATGAACCATATTTCGGTCTCACCTATCTTTTGGTCTAATACGCCTATCGTTTGGTCTAATACTCGAAGGGAAACGGCAGGTCCTACCCATTTATACATAATACCATATAAATGAACCTTAATTATCTTTGGCGTTCTGCGTGCATGCTCCTTCCACTCGACAGTTTTGTGATACACCATCGGCGGACTTGGCTGATCAAAACACCTTCTCCTCACAGTTTTGGAGTGTTTTCCAGTTGCCTCTTGCAATAGCAGACTGTGTAAAACCAATGCCAGATGTTTTTTTGTTTTAAGTTTGTGCGATTAAGACATAAGATGCCTCAGTTCACATGTGTTGCCCACAGTAGTGCAGCAGGACCCACACGAAAAATGACACCTGCATACACCTACTGATGTGGCCTCAAAGTCGTCTCATCTCTTGTCCTTGACGTAATTGTTGGAGATAAGGAGTATTGTCTCCTACTCAATGCACAAAATAAATTAATTGCACTAGTAGTACACTAATTAGGTCTGAATTAAATAAAGAATAATAATTTCGACATGTACACTAGTAGTACATGAATGGCTCTAGGCTAGCTTCAGCTCTTTTTATATAAGAAAATCCAGTCCCACCATGTCTCAGCACCACACAGTCAAGGCACCTTCTCATCACTTATTTGGCTTTGTCTTGCTGATATTATACAAGTAATGGTACGTGGATTCAGAGGTAACAGTTGATGACAGTAGTGGATGCTATAGCAGTGGGATTGGGAGGCATTGGGAGTAGTCCACATCATGGAACAATCCTACTTGGATGCACATCCCTTTGGTTTCACAATGGGCTCCATTGATGCAACACTTTGATATCAATTCTGGGGCGTGTGGTGCTTCCACCTTGGTTCGTCTAGCTCCGCTCTCTTGCGTACACGTTCACAGGCCTTCACTTGGATAGTGCAAAAAAGCTAATAGTGGAGGAAGACAGCTCATTTGTGATGTGAACAGCAGGGCCATATCATCACGTAGGCCATGTACCTCACTGTAACAGCACACGGGTCAAGCGTCTGATCAGTGAGCCCATTTTATGTATGTGTCAGGCCAGGCCCATGTATGTACTTCTTACTTGGAAGTTAAGAATAAATGGACAGTGAACTAAATCAACTCGATCCACCGAAACATTTGGGTCTTCTATTTATTACCCATTCTTAATCAACAGATTTCATCCCAGCAATCAAGCTCGGAAAAAAGTTTGTGTTCGCTGGACAAAAAAAATTCATCATCAGAATTCCTGAAACTGAGAGAATGTATAACCTTGCTTGGCACTAGGAGAAAAATGGATTATCCTCTGTTACGAGTGCATACAAACTTGTTGTGGATTTAAATACCAATGACTGCAGCACAAGATCATCTGCGGATAGGAGAAACTTTGAGGTGATCTGGGCATCCCCGGCACCCTAGAAGATAAAAGTTTTAACATCGAGGCTGGCCCTCAGTGGCCGAGCAGTGCAAACTAACAGGCTGAAACATCACTTAATCCTAGATGCCACATGCTTGGAACCAGAAGATGAATACCATCCTATGGTCCCATGCACAAAAGTTGTTGATCTAAGACATGGACTACGTAAACTTTTGGGACCTCCCTGATTAGTCTCTATTTAACTATACTGAACCAGAATGGATGCTAGGCATCCCTGGTGCATGCCCTAGAAACTTTGAGGCGATCTGGGCATCCCTGTGCCCTAGAAGATAAAAGTTTGAACATGGAAGTTGGCTCCCTCGTTCAATGGAGCGGTGCAAACTAACAGGCTGAATCCTCACTTATTCCCAGATACCACATGCTATATTTGTGGCTAATTGCAACCAAAAGATGAATATGATGCTATGGTGCGATGCACAATTTTTTTTTTTTTTGTCATGTCGGATGCACAAACCCTGTTGCTCCAAAACATGCACTAAGTCATGATTGGGACCTCTCTAATGAGTGTGTATTTAACAGGCTGACACGTCACTATAATCTGTTGCTATGTTTCTTTTTTGGAGAACTTGGCAACTCAGAAACAATATCATCTTTGGGAAAGTCAATTGTTCTTGGACCTGTCTACCTAACATGCGGTTATTGTTGCTCATCATAACAACCAGATTTTGCTCACTCACTTGCACTATCTTATTACTATATTAACACTACCTTATAAGTATATTTACAATAATTCTTTCATTCTAATTTATTAGATAAAGTGATGTAATATGAGGATAACATAAATTTATATCAAACTTTTCGAGCAAATTTACCATTTTTTCTATGGATTACGGACAACAGAGAATTATATATCAAAATATTTCACAAATGAGACCAGATATTCACAAGTTCCTCCACAGCAGATGCCATCCAACAAGAACAGAGAGTGCAGGGGTGGAGCGAGCAGCGCCCGGCCTGGAGCAGCAGCAGAGGGCTGGCTTGGGGTGGCAGCGGAGGACCGGGGCACTGTGTGTACTCGATGGCCTGGAGCGATACCACCAGCACCTCTTGTCGGCTTCGTCACTGAAATTCTTGTGCGAAACCTTGGGGCACTCGTCGTCCTCGCGCACGAACGATACACGCAGGGTTGACTCCCCCGATGCCGCCATCGGGAGGAATGGCACAGCACTGATGCTCGGGCCATGGCGCAGGAGCGATGGAGGCGGGGTGGAGGGCCTGCAAGGTGCGGCAGGGGCGCTAGCTAGACGAGATTGAACGCCCACGGTCCACCAGGTGACACCATCCTGACGGTCAGACAATCGAGTTGACAGATAGAAGCGAAACAACCGGTTGTTACCTGGCTTTTATCTTGCTTTGTATCTGCCTCGGTAGAATTGGTGCAAAATTATCTCGCCAAAATGAAACCCAACAACAACTGATTTCCTACACGAAAGGACAAAGATATATATCAGCAAGCCAGAACATGGAGAGGCCTTCTTTGCTTCTCAATATGGCAAGAAAGACAAAAGTTCCATGGTCGCTTCCTCCCCATGAATTGATAAAACCAAATGTGGATGCAGGTTTTGACCCACTCTCCGGTCACACCAGCCTTGGCTTCATTACTAGAACTATAATGGTGAGGTTATGTTTTCTGGATGGTCAAGCGATCAACAACAAACGATGCATGCATGTTGGCCGAAGTCTAGGTCCATGGATAGGTCTACAACACACCTTATCCTATTGGAAAGGGCAGCTGTTGCTCGTACCAGATTGCTTTGCAACGATACGTGATCTAGTGGACATATGCAAAAACAGCTCTGTAATTTGCCATATCACTGAATAAGTAAAGCAAATGCTCAAGAACTTCCAGGAAGTTAGAATCTCCAAATGCAACCGGCGTGCAATTGTTGTAGCTCATCAGCAATATCAATTTGGTAGGAGAGAGCTTTGTAACATTTTTGTTGCTATATGACATCCTGATCTGCGTGTCAGGGACTTTAGACACCGATTGTAATCATGTTGACCTTCTATAATTAAGCTCTATCCTTTCAATAAAGAGAGCAATTGCTACCAAATTTAAGTTCAAAAAAAAAAAAAACCAAATTTTTTTTCCTATCACGAGCTACAGTTTTTTTTTTTTTTTTTTTGGAATTTGAGGGATTTTTTTGTACATTTTTTGTGTATTTTGAGGGAATCATGAGTTGCAGATTGCCTTGCTTGTCAAGACCATGTGGATTAACTACTAGTTATAGCAATATGCCTAGCTAGTATATGCACCTTCTACCACCACATAGCCAGTTTCAAATTTGGATAGCCAGTTTTAATGCGGGAAGCGAACATTGGGGTGTGTGGAGTCTCTATACCCATAGCAAATCCGTGATGGCCACAGTTCCATGACTAATCTATATATCTGTGAACTCTGAACTCATACATGTGGGAAGACTATAAATTTTTCCAAAAACAATTAGTGTGTATTGTTTTTGCTTCTTTTACACATGGTTGTTGTGAGACACTGCTGTTCACTTATTAGCATGGTCAATGCTGTTGGATGGGTCCGCATCTGTTGCTCCAGGTAAATAATGTAACCATATATATGTTTTGAGCCATGCTGTTGACCTGAAACAAAAAGAGTGTGTATACAACCAAAACGATAAAGGGGGTGTTAGCTTCGCATGGGAAGCATCAGGAGCACAATGGATACGAAATGCCCGTCAGATTGATGTCTGCTCGAGAAGATTGGTCGCAAGCCCAGATGATGGGTGGAGAAGTCTAGAAGTCTGCTTTGACCCATCAAAGCAATGGCCAGATTCACCAAATTATAGTGCAGTAGCCGGTAGAAGCCCTTCAGCCAAGGATATGAAACTCGTTCCTTGAGAACACCCACAAGCTACAAAAAGTGCCAAAAATGATCATCCAAATGAAAGTATTTGGAAAGAGACTACAGAGTGATTAGTGCTATATTGAAGCTAATAAGAGTGTCATTGCAAGTGGATGGTAATTATTGAAGACTCGAAATAAATCAGATTTTGCTGTGTTTAGTTTCATGAGTTTTTTTATCTCATTATATGTAGTAGTAGTCCCAAAGCAACTTCAGCTAACACTCAACGGCATGACTGTTGAAGTATGGAGAAACACAAAAGGATTTGAACTGGGGCTAGAATCATGAATCAAAACTTATTTGTGCAAATTCAGCATATGGATTAGAAGTCCAAGACAAAGATAAAACCAGGTCGAGCAGTATATACAGGTTCAAGAAACCAGGTCGAGCAGTATATGCAGTTCATATTGGTCACGTACTTGTTTAGTTTTTTTCTTGTTGCCTCTTGAAATACCAGTGTAACCAATTCCAGCAGATATTGATCCCATTGCAATTTTGGTCCAGTGTAGATAAAATATATAAAATGATATGTGTGCTTATATTTTTTATTATTATTTTAAGTACGAGCGGTGGCTAAGACATAAAACGCCACAGTCCAGATGTGTGTTGCTCACAGTACAGCAAGAGGACGCACACAAAAATGAGACCTACAACTATTTTTTCAACAACGTGTGTTGTACATATTTCATGATGAAAAAGTTTAGAATACAAAGACCATGATGCCAAGGCGAGGTGATGGGCGCCAGACCGACACGCAGATGACAAGCATAACAGAGAAAGAACGGTTGGAAGGAGGTAGATGCTAGTCCTTGTGGTTCGCTTGGGTTGCCCTTGTCCCACATTCATTGCAGCTGCGGTCTTGTTAGCAACCACCTGTCCAGACATGCGCTGCTGGAGAAGAACAGAATATTGCCGAGAAGGATACCATGTCTGTAACAGTTGCCAAACTACACTGACCAATATTCTCTAGCCATGTGAGGACATGGCAACCCAAAAATTTCACCCTAAAATAAAATGGTTTTGCTCTGCATTTGTATTATGTGTATTCAAAATTTGCCAATTTTTCCCTGAAAAGTTAGTAACCTCGGTTCTGATATGCCCTTTTGATATCAGAAGAAGAAGAATTTGTGTTTAGCATAGAGACTTACTAATCATAATATGATCTCATGTCAATTTTGTTTGCACAACATATTATTTATACAAGAAACTTTTCCATATGCTTGGAAATAATTAGAGTACTTCATTTGGCAAGAACTGATGCTTAAAAATAAGGAAGAACCAGTTTAGAGGAACATATGTCATGGACTAAACCTAAAGGACTAGATGCCATATATGATCCTACTACAACTGCCGTCCCATGGGAATGCTGAATCCATGATATTAGCTAGCATCGATGTATGTTTCTTTCATCAATCTCACATGCGTGATCCATCTTCGTGCTCAGTCTTGCACGTAGTAAATTAATGCTTGTTGTGCTATGACATTGTCCTTGCAGGAGGTGCACTGACCGTTGTGCCCTTGCTCCTGAGGGTGCATTCAGCCCTTACGGTTGTCATGGGGAAGACATGGTTGTGGTGTTTTGGTGCGTATATAAACCACCTGCTTACCTTGTACTTGTGTCCAGTAACTAAATAATGACCTACATTATAATATGAACTCCTAACTACTACCGTGTTGGTGTTCTTCCCTTCCTCCTGTGTATTCTTCGTACTCCACCAAATTCCCCAAAATTGTCCACCGGAGCCCCAGTCCCACCAGGTAAATTTTGTGACCATGTTAATGAAACAAGTTGTCTCCTAATATTTTTTTTTTTGATAGCAGTGAGTTGTAGATTAGTATAGTATATATAGGTCTGAATAAAATAAAGAACATTAAATGACCCAGCTGTAATGGACTCCTCTAGGCTCTAGCTCCTTTATATATAAGAAAGAAAGCTAATTTGAGCAGTGAGCACCACAGTTTTGCACCTCCTCGTCACTCTGGATTTTGCTTGGTGTTATTTTTTATCCCTTTCACATGTAAAGCTTCAGACCACACAAAAATGGAAGTAGTGCATACTCTAGGAATGGGAGGCAATGGGAGTAGTCCACATACAGCAAACCTTGGTGGACGCACTTGCTGTATCTCTTTGGCGGCCCCACCGTGCACTCTGATTATGTTAGTGTTCATCGTCGGCTTTCTGTTTCGTGCTGCCTCCACCTGTTGATACCCTCATCTCGGCTCTGTTTAGCCCCAACAACAAAACTGGTGAGACGACCCGTAGTAGGCCTGTTACTGTCCACCACTATTAGTGGGAGTAGTCTAGATGGAAGAATTCATTATGCAGTACGTACATTTATACATGTCATTTCTTGGTATTTAATGGGACCTGTACATGTTAATGCACTTTTCCATTCCTTCCCCAGCTAGAGCATTGTATGAGTTGAGGAAACTGTGGCAACAATGCGCGCTCTCTGATCATACCTTGGGTGTGCCTTGGTATCGGATTTACATTGCAGCGAGAAAGGGTGTGATATCAATAACTCTTCACGTGCATACTCCACAAAAAGATTTCAGTTGAAATGGTTAGCTAATTTTCTATAAGTTTGATGAAGCTGGAATGTAACATGATTACAGATCCAGAAGCACCAATACATGCATTGCGGAGGACCAGCATGTGTTCAAAGTAGTCAGCAGCCATCCCAATCTAGTTAACCCAGAAAAATGTTCTTTTTGAGGTTTTGGTTTGCAACATGCACGTTCCATGCACGGTTTGAACAACACGAGTTACATGTGTGTCTGTATATGTGTCTTCATCGGGCACAACCCAGAAAAATGTTCGAAGTCCTGTAAGATTAAATTTCCTTCTTGTCACCAAGTAAGAAACAGCTAGCACTAGTACCGTTTCACTTTTTTGTGGCGGGCAGAATTGCTTTTGCGTGGCGGGCACGGCCGCCCATCACCAACGAAAGGTCACGGTTAATCGTGGCCTTTCGCGTGGCGGGCGGCCGTGCCCGCCACGCATAAATGTGACAGCCGTGGCGGGCGGCATAACTTCGCCCGCCACGCATAATACTATTATGCGTGGCGGGCGAGTTATGCCGCCCGCCATGGTTAACACTATTATGCGTCATCTTTTGCGTGGCGGGCCGCTTAAGGCGCCTGCCCCGCAAAAGGGCTGCCCCGCCGGGCGAGCACAAACCTGATCATTTCCGTGGCGGGTGGGATTTGTGCCCGCCACGGAAAAGATCAGGCCTCTGCTCGCAAAATCGAATCGGTACTAGTGTAGTGAGAGGCAGAGGTCAGGTGACAATGCAGGTGGCCCATGTGTCATCCATGTCGCGCCGAGGCCAGGCCCATCTCTCTCTGGCCAGGTTATGCCGTGCATGCCGGGGAGGGAAAGCTGATGCCTCACCTGGCCTTGCGCCCACTGAAGAAGCACGTCTTCATTTCCAATGGAAGGTGGAGGAGCTCCCTGCATAGGGGGCAATGGAGGATTCCATCTATATGGTGCGGGCATCGCTTTTGAATTTCATTGTCAAATAGGCCGCAACAGTATGCAAACCAAAGCATCAGCATGGCTCTCAGAATTTGACGACACTTGTCCATAGCTTTGGCAAGATACCATTCCATAGTACTTGTCCATTGATGAAACTAGATGTGTAGTTATCTCATCATTTCAACTTTGATCTTTAATTGCCCCAGTAGAGAAAAGAAATGATAACATTATATTTTTCAACTTAATGGGTATCGATATTTATTTCACTTTGATTCTCAGTTGAACTATTTATACATTTGGTACAATTATATGTTGTACGGTGGATAAGTATCCTAAGATAATGGAGATAGTAATTATCTGTCAAAAAATATTAAAAATATATATATTAAAGGCACCAAATGCAATGTGACGCTTAAATGAAATGGATGCTCTAAGTTGTAGCTCCTTCGTATATATAAGCAAACCGACTCACACACCCCCACTTACATCAGCTCTCAACTCATGACAAGTGTAGCGCTTGCTCACATTGTTGTTTTCTCCCTTTCAGAAGTAATTGTACCTTCAGGCGCAAAGATATGACAGATGTAGTGCTTGCTATAGGAGTGGGAGGCAGTGGGAGTACTCCCTCCGTCCCATGCTGACCGACGTTTTTGATTTTTGAACTTCATGTTTGACCATCCGTCTTATTCAAAATATTTATGCAAATCAGAAAATAAATTAATCAATATTCAAGTATCTTTATTGATAAAATAAGTCATAACAAAATAAATTATATTTATACAAAAAAATTGAATAAGACAAAGCATCGAATAAGATGGCACGGAATCCAGGGTGACAAAGTCATTGGGACGGAGGGAGTACTCCACATGCTGGGATTGGAGGAAAGCTGTCTTGGATAACCATGCGTGCTACATGACAACTATCTGTCATGCACCCATGGTATTTCAGCCTCAGCGCGTATTCCAATGCCAGGTGCTGACAGCCACCGTGATTCACCACCGTGATGGAGATCGCTGATCTCCATAGCAGGCTGTCGCAGACTCGCAGCACACGTCTTGCCGCCAGAATCACCGATCTGTCAAGACTGCTGCTAGGAATGATACAGTGCCTGCAGGAAAAACAAAGCCATGGATTTGGATAGATTCTGTATTGGTTAAAAAATAAGAAAAAACAGCCAAACAAACTTCTAAGGTGATGCTAACTTCTGGTGCTCTGGTGCTGGTGTCTTTAGCAAGAGGTCTCCTCTAGATGGCCCCTTGCTTAGACTTTCGTTCCGGCTTCGTATGAAAGGCTTAACCTCGGCATGCTATGTTTGGAACGACAAGGATTATAAGCTGACCCTCTCCTCCCAACCTTCTTAGGTAGTGCTAAATCCACCAAGTACGACCACACATGTGCCATTTGAGCCATATAGGCCAACTTCCCAAGTACATCATGTTTTTTTTTAGGAACACGCCGTTGCACATTTTTCATTAAGCAGAATAAAGTCCAAGCACGGTAACCAAACAGTTACCGAAGCGGAACCTATAGCAACTACTGGATACACTAGTAGGGATTACATCATGAAAGATTTCCGACAAATAAACCCTCCACAAGTTGGGATTAGGCGACCTCCTCTTCCAGACCCTACATGTTATAATGGCTCTGGAGATGATACCAAAATACTATGAAAGCTACGTATGTCGTGCAACAGCAAAAGATGAATAACATGACTCTGGTTCAGAGTTTGGTTGCATGGATGAAACTAAAACAAGAGCTCACGACAACATGACACCCCAAAGGCCTCCTACCTTGTCCTATATAACTTGTCAGGATATTATTTGAAATAATGCTTATGGATTCGAGAACTAAATATTTGCAGGTCTAATGGAAATGAAGAACATTAAATACCCAAGCTCGGTCATGCTTTATATAAGCAAACGAACCACCACGTCCGAGCAGTGAGAACCACATACAGTCGTGACACCTTGGCATTTCCTTGTTGTTATTTGTGATGTAGTGCCACCTTGTCAGGATATTATTTGTGATGCTTTATAGCTAGAAATGGGAGGCTATGGGAGTAGTTAACATGCAACCTTCACCCTTGGACTCACTGATTCATAGTTCTGGCGTCGTCTTGCCCTACGCTGACGTAGCTCTTCGCCCTCAGTTTTCACGAAACTGTGAGGTGAAGCAAGGCATGAATAGCAGCGAGACGCACATAGGTGGCCTGTCACAGTCTCGTCCAAACTGGGATGATGTGGCACAATGCCACACAACACTCCAACAATTCATCCTTACAAAGTTTTTTTTCACTTCATTCATATTATCTGTATTCCAATTTTATTTCTTTTTCTGAATAAATGAACCGAATGAGGCTTTATTACAAACCGGCAGTGTTTATTAGATATGTGTACTGATCAAATATACATTTTTAAGAGAACTGCATGCATCCTAAAGCTCCTATGTGCTTCAGAAAATAAGTTGTATCATTGTTATTTTAGCAAGGCTCTGTCAAATCCAGTCCAGCGTGGCTCAGCACCCAACTCGATTCCAGCCCAATATTAATTTGTCATCTCCGTTGATGCGTCGTTAATGAGACAACCACCCCTACTCTGTCCAAGCCGATGCCTCCATCACCATGGCAGGCGGCGCTACACCGCCTTGTCGCCTAAGCTCCGACCTGCCTGCTGCCAGCGAGTCCAAGGAAGGAAGCAAGCCCTATCGGTGTGGAGGTGGCGCTCGCACAGTGTTGTGCAGTCACATATGTGTGCAACTGTCGCGTATTAGAGTTTGCGCATACAAAGAATAGTTGTGCCTAGTTAGGGAGAAGACAGAAGACCGTGAGCAACCAATTGTATTAGACAAAGACACAAGGAACAATAATGACGCATCGATTCTTACAATTCAAGTTCTTTTATTAAACTCGTGATATAATGATATAATGTTAGAAGTCAAGAACACACTACCCATCGTCTCTAATCCGGAAGCTGATAATCTACTAATTTTTGGCTCAGTCCATCTACTAATTTACTATCCAGTGTGTTGATATCTTTAATACATAAAGAGCTGCCATCATAAATCACTATGATGCGAATTTACTACTACTTTATTGTCATACTTTGCTAAGTCATCTATTGATTTAGAATTTATCATCACGTACGCTTCAGTTCATTATTAGTTGCACCCTTGCATACATACCGCTGATATCTTCATGTATCAGTTCTATCTTTATATATACCACCCTTCACTTTTTACACTAAAGAAATCAGTACTATGAAGAACTAAAACATGATCAAGACAAGAGCAAGAACGAGGAGTCATGGCAATCGTTGAGAAACTTAGTCCAATCCCGTCAGCTCAAAATTAGAATTCGGAGGCACCAGGAACATCAAACATACATTGTTTCTTCCACATTCTAGTTAAAGTATTATCAAGGAAAGTACAAAAGTCCGTAGTTGAAACAAATCTCAGCAATGGTCTCCCTAAATGATGTTGGGCTGGTATAATTTTGGAGGACTACTTTTTTGTTCCTTCTTCTCTTCTTCCCCTGTTGTTTGCACAGGGGCAGTGTTGAGTTGTACAATTGTGTTTTGGTTGTAACTTTTTTTTTTTTCCTTTATATCATCTAATAAAAAATCAATGACAAAGCTTTTGTCGTTCCTTTCAAAAAAAAAAAAAAAAATGGAGCACCATTGGTTGTTGCAGATTAACAGAGGAAGAAGAGTCAATAGATTGCTAGCATTAAACCTCACACATTTTGCAACTTCAAACTTTCATTGAGTGGTGGCAGAAGAACCTCTAGTAGACACTGGACTTCTGTCGTGTGTTAATGTTTACCATCTACAAAAGTGCGAAAGGACTCAAGGGAGGGGCAAGAGAAGAGTACAAGGGACAACAAACTGATGAACGGAAGAACAGATGAGGGATGGAATGGGTGAGAATGAGGGAGACAGATAATGGTGGGGAGTGAATGACAGACCAAATAATTACCATTCTCTGATATTTAGAAAGTATAGATCTTACGATGTAATATTTTTGGTGTTACAGTTCAAATGTAATGAAAAAAATGCAGTAAATTATGTACTAGTTGATTGGAAGCTCAATGAATCATCTTTATATTGACAGTTGAAATCCCCACATTTGATACATTAAGGTCTAAACATTTTCTCAGCATCACACCATGTTATGTCCCTTACAGGCGCTTTAGCAAATAGGAGATGGTGCATAACTAGCATTGCCTGTTTTCGGTAGATCCATATATATAGCTATCCTAGGAAAAGGCTTAAGATGGTGCCTAGAAAAACCATTATAAAAGACGGAGACACTGGGAAAGACCCAGCACTTTGAAGCTGCTCGGTTAAATAAATTTCCACGAGCCACAGCCACCAACTGTTCTAGTGTACAAATCATGCTAGATTGTGGGTAAAGCTTCCTATGATGCTTGCTAGTATAAGGGTAAACAATGGCTGCGCACCAGCATCACTATAGCATATTTCTAAATTGGTTGGCTTTGGTGCTCCACTGCTGCAAGCAAATATTGACCCTAAACGATGTCTGGGCTGGTGTAATTTTGAGTCACCATTGGCAGGTGCAGATAAACAGAGGAGTTTTATATCAGAAATGCACACGCGGGTAGAGAATTCATATAAATTATTATTTTTTATTTCCAAAGATCAATATGAATGGTGTGGCGCCAACAGAAGTTTTGCAGCTTTGAACTTTAACAGAGTGCTGGCCAAAGAACCTCTACTAGACCATGGACTCCTGTCGAGTCATGTGTCAATGTTTACCATCTACAAAAGTGACGACTCGAGTGAGGGCAACAAGAGAGGGACTAAGGGACAACAAACTGTGGAGCATAAGAACAATTGAGGGAAAGAAGAACATGCATAAAAAATGCAAATAAATGAAGTACTAAATGATTGGAAGCCCTATGACTCGTCTACATATATATTCACACTTGAACTCCACACATTTGATACTTTAACGTCTAAAATTTTGCTAAGCATCACCTAGATTGAAACTTGGTTTCCATGTTATGTCACTTTCAGGCGCTTTTCACAAATGGGAGATGGTGCATAGCTAGCATATTGCTCGTTTTCGTTAGATCTTCATAGCTGGCCTAGGAAAAGGTTTAAGATGGTGCCTAGTACAACAGAGGATTTAACCCAGCACTATGGAGCTGCTCTGCTCAATTTTCATCAGCTGTGCACGTCACCAATTGACGAGTCATGCTAGTTGGTGGGTAATGCTTCTTGATAGTGAACCTTGCATGAGCACTTACCAAAGCGCATGAGAGCACATCTTGCCCTTTGAGCAAACCTTGTATTTTCAGTGGACGTCGTAAAGAACACAGTGATCAATATGTGCTAGCAACACATCAAAAGCGTGTCTAAGTGATGGTTTGAAAGCATTAAGGATCTCCATGCAAATTAACCATGTCCTTAGGTCCGAGGCGGCTTGCCCGGCTTGGGTAAGCTAAAATAACCGGCACGGTTAAGTTTTTGTGTAGTAGTGCTTTGTTGCATGTTCAAACTTTTTTACCTTAGCAAGTTTACATGCACACGATAATCTTGAATGAATAGTCATTTTCTTACGGTACGGCTGTTCTACCTGCTAGTACTACAACCCTGGGTCCTTGGCATTTTAACTAGGTTATAACCAATTGAATCCATCAAATGAAAATAAACAGTTAATGTGTTGTGCAGTAGTTTAATACAGAAGATCCACGTGAATATAATTAAATAAATAGGAAATAACAGCTCCAAATAATGCACATCAGAACGTTCCAGTTGTATTCAGTTAGTGTGCATATATATATATATATATATATATATATATATATTAATTAATGTGTAAATAAGAAATAGTAGCTTCAAATAATGTTAGAGTTGTCAAGCAAATAATAAGAAATAACAGCTCCAAATATGGTGCTCCAAATAAGGTCGTCAAATGCATAGACAGGATAGAAAAGACATTAATCTTGAAAACTAGAGGACATATAAAAGGATGGCGAGGGCAGTTAATTCTACTAACACGTGCAGTCGTCAAGGGTAGTAACAAAGAGGGAACACCTATATACAGAATCATGTGATTGGCATTGGAATTGGTGGCATCTGGAGACCATGGCTAGATCCTAACTTGTTCTATCTAGTTTGTTAACGATGGATCACTACGAAACACGCATATGCCACCTTGACATCAAGAATGTGCCATCGATCGTGGAGCAGGAATGGCACATTGCGATAGTTCAAGTTTCAACGATGACAAACTGCTTGTCTTTGGCTCTAAAGAACTTGGTGTGCTTGTTCCGGTACATTGAATTAGAACACTTCTTGCCGTCACTTGTTAGATATTATGGAGGTTAGGATGGATCAAGATGCTTGCGTGCACTGACAACAGAAGGCTTGTGCACGGGCATGCACATGAAGCACGGCACCTCCGCGTGCACGACATCAGCAGACCTGGACCTGAACGATGCTCAACCCTACTCGATGCTGGCGAGTTCATATTCAGCGGCAAACATGGCTTTGGCAGTTTCACCATTTCCTCTAGCATGCCTGAGTGCCGGACACATGCTTGTTTAGGCCCATTATGATCCAACAAGCAGAGGAAGCGGCCCTCACAAAGGCCAATTCATGGGGCTATCGATATAGTAGAAACTAGAAACACAACTTCTAGTAGAAACCCCTGACGATAATAACTCTTTGTTACTAGTCGTAGATGATTAATAAAAATTATTAATCAATCAAAGACTCCTTTGAAAAAAAAGAATCGATTTACTAGTGTGTTGAACAATGAAATTCGAACAGCTCTTGTCTGAGCAACTTTTGATCAAGGATTCGACGGTGCAGAGAAATCCAAATCTCTTGAGTTGGGACAATAAAGGTGATTGCGAAGCACAAGATTAAAGTTATCTTGTCTTAATTGTTTGCAATATGGAATATGGTCTCTATAAAAGAAGTACAGTAGCAGGCTAGTAGTACACTAGTTATATGTGACTGAAATAAAAAATACTAAATGCCCGGGCTGTGTGATTCTTAAGTTATTTGTTTGCTCTAGGGTCCAGCTCTATTATATAAGCAATATGTGTTCCAACACATGTGAGCACCACCTTCTCTTTCCTCTGGCTTTCTCCTACATCATTTTTTTATTTGCCTTCCATAAGTAATGGTGGCATGGGACACACAAATGGCAGTAATGTTTGCTAAAGGAGTGGGAGGCAATGGGAGTAGTCTAGACTCTAGATGCAACAAAACCACTTGGCTGCTCAAATGTTTCGCCACACTTTGCGCTCTGTTTAGCGGGCAACTATCTCAACGTGCACAGTCATTTCAGAAGACCTCACAACTGACAAGACGCATAGCAGGGCTGTCATCGTCACCAAACAACGATGATCTGTTAGCTTTTGCAACACCTTTGTGCAGGGGCACTCTGTTTTGAGGGCTCTACAACAAATTCATCCTTAAAAAGGACTCAATTTGATCATCATTCTTGTTGCTTGTCAATCTAGAACCATGGGAACCACTGTGCATTTTTGATGGAGGCCATCCCAATACAGTGTGTTAGTTGTTGCTCAGGAAGAGCTGCAGATAATCAGATGGGGCTCGGGTTGTCTCTCATCAAGCTGAGTGCGCATTGGTAGCTAGGCTAGGTGTGTCTGATGTTACTAGGCCTAGTTCAACGTCATGTGTGGTCCTATTCAAAATGGCGTATGTTTCTTTGTAAAACTGTGAGTGTGATTTGCTCAAAAAAAAAAAATAGTGAGTGTGTTGAACTTGTATGGGTTCAAAAACCCTTCTTTCTTCTTAATATAATGAACCTCTAATGGGTTCAAGACCATGAAAAAAAATACCCTCCATTAAAAATAAATAGTTTTAATCTATTCCTACACAATAATTGGGACATGGTATTTATCAAATTTTTTTTAGAAAATTGCTTATTCCAGCCGTGTCATGGCTAGGCCCAAGGCTGCTGTGACATTGTATCTATTAGGAACATATACATACTAATAATGCCACTCAACTCTGTCTTTATGTATACCCTTCACTTTCAGACACAATCAAATCAGTACTCAACTATGAGAAACTATCTAGGTGCAGCATAGGCATGACGAGGTGCCTAATTACAACAGTATATATGATGTAGCTGTGGAGTCGAATGTTGAGACTCATTTATACATCCAAAATTAGGATTTAGAGACGTCAGGATGCCAAACACAAATCATTGCTAGTTCACAGAGAGAGTACCATGTAGGAGGTGAGCCTTGTCACACATTCAATGGGACTCACTCTGTCCTCGACTTTGCCCAATATTTCACGGCATAAGATAAATGATAATATGACTTTCTGAATTTGATCTCCACGTCCTCGAATGGCACAGTTTAGTTGCGGATCAACTATAGCAGCCAAAGGATCTATCATTATATATACCATTAATGATTTAACAAGAGTAACTATATATTCTTGTAGTGGTTGTAAGTATGTTTCTTTAATAGTAGCTATTGACCTCAATAACTCATAGGACCACCATATATCTCAACTTCTCATACTGTACATTTACATACATCCAAATGCGGCATTAGCTTAATAAACTTGATTACAAGACTGATGAAATATATACCAAAAAGTCAGAACGCTAATAACTATGCATTGAGCTGAGGCTAGAAGCATCAATCAACTTATTATGCAAATTCACAGTGTGGATTGGAAGTCCAAGACAAAATCATAATAGGAGAGAACAGAGGAGCTGTTGCACTACTACCTCATACATGGTGAAACTGCTGAAGAAACGCTACCTCTTGAGTCATATTTTTTGGGAGATCCATATTGTAGGTGCATATGTATATATTGATTGTTTGTTTGTTTGTTTCATGGTTTGTTTCAACACTAATTTCTGTTTTCTCCATCTCCATTTTAATGCAATGTCCTAGATCAATCCATCCTGGCTTCCTAGATCCCTCATTCACGTTGTCTTGTGTGCTACCAACCAAACCTCCAATGTCCAAAAATATTTTTGAAATCTGCACTCCCACTTCATTCTTTCAGTCTAAGTATTTTTTTTGAGATTACACAGTACAACGCAGACACTCAACACGCACGCATACTCACCCCTATGAACACACGCACGTAAACCCTACCCCTATGAGCACCTTCGAAGGACTGAGCCAGCAATCTTGAAGTTCACGAAGTCACCACAGGCGCCTCACTGTCGACGGAGACATCGCCTATCACTTAATGCGCAGCGCCGAAAAATCCTAAAATAAACCCAGGATAAAGTGTCGCACCCAGGATTTGAACCCTGGGTGGGAGCCCCATAACCAATGGACTTTGCCATTGCGCTACGTATAGCATTGTTAATTTTTCTGACCCTTTCCCCATATTCGCAGTTGGCAGACTATTGGTTCATGTTAATTTTTCTGACCCTTTCCCCATTCACAGTTAGCAGATTATTGGCTCATGTTTTTTTTTTCTGTAGATCTATGTATTACTAACCAAGGACTTGACTTTAAGATTGTCCGTCTGAAAAGTATTATAGGACTGAGATGCGTAGGCAGAGCAGAGGATCCAACCCATTGAGTCCCGCTTGCTACTCAAAGGATCAAAACCGAGAAGCAGTCTTTGGAATAAAACATAAAAAATTTCAATCCAAACCAAGTAGCTGTCTTTGAAATGCAACATATATAATAGAGCACCTGGTCCAAACTATTCGCTAATTGAATTTTGTCATAAATTTCGTGATACCAATAATGGTGGACTATTACAAAAGTTTTAGGATTTATATACTCAAAATATTAAATGCATGAGCGGATGCCTTAACAGAGCGAGTACTATTTGTGATACAAGTAACAGCCAAAGACAAAAAAAAAAAAACTACAATAAATGCAGCAGATGCATTGTTAATTGATGAGAAGCTCCATGACTCGTCTATATATGTTGGAACTTGTTTCCCATGTCGTGTCTCTTTCAGGATTTACATGGCAACTGGGAGACGGTGTATAGCTAGCCTATAGTTGATGATTTACTTGGCAACTGGGAGATGGAGGCATTGGGAAAACAGAGCATCGGGATTCCATGAAATCAAGAACACATCTTATAGTTTAGGTCAACATATTCAAGAGTATGGGCCGTGGGGTGATAAATCGTACAACACTGAGATGCCTAGGGAGAACTCCGGTGGCCACTCATGCTCAGCACTGAGATGGTGTATAGCTAGCGTAGGAGATGGAGGCATTGGGAAAACAGAGCATTGGGCCTCAAAGAAATCAAGAGCACATCTTCTAGTTGAGGTCTAGATATTCAAGAGCATGGACCTTGGGGTGATAAATCGTACAACACTGAGATGCCTGGGAAGGGTACCTGTGGAAACGCATCCTCAGCACATGTTGCATGCACAGTACATCTTCCTTGCCGAAGTCTCGGCACTACCATCACATCTTGTACACGGTGTGCCTGTTCTTCTATTAAATTGGTCTAAAACCTTGGTTCCCTAGCTCAGTTATCAACTACTCGAATCCATTAAAATTAAATAAAAAATAATTGATTTGACATGCAGACTTATCTGACTATGTCGGTGCAAAATTGGGTTTTCGGGGAATTGACCGTTCCCACTGTAGTTCTTTTATGGATGATTGATAAACCAGAAAATGTAAACAGGGGACACTAGTGGTAGCATAAGTGGACAAATATAGACCGAGCTGTAATGGTGCAATTTCCTGTGGCATTAGATTTCTGGTGGTAGTGGTTTTTCAGAAAAGTTTTTTTTTTCCTAGAGCTGTAAGTCTTGGTGCACGGTGGCTAGGTGGAGTGCCCCTATGTTAGGGGTAGCCTTGTTGCTCTCTCTCCCTTTTTTCTTGTTTTCTTTCCTCATATTGGTGTGTGGATTATTTTATTTGGGATTTCTCTCTATTCCTTCAAATAAATTATCTCATCAAAACTTTTGCTGAGACTTGGAGCGAAATAAAAAACCTGTCATGCAAACATGCAGTAGTTTAATATAACATAGAAGAAGTTACATGAAAATAATTCTAAAGGCAGGAAATAATAGCTCCAACAACCAACTCACACCAGAGTTGCAGTGGTGGTATTCAGAAGTGGGCCTATATATGTGATGTCAGACTTTGCGTTTCAGATCCCTTCCATCCTAGGCAGCAGGTCCATCTATCTTCGACAACGGGTTGTGATATAATTCTAGTCGTGCAATCGTTAGTCAAGAGGACATAGAATTTAGTAAGAGGGAACAAATGCATACAGAATCAAGTCGTATGCCATTGGAATTGGTGGCATCAGGAGAGCAGGGCCGGACCCTGACTTTTTCTGGCCAAGTCTAGTAGCATACCAATGATGATCTAGAATGGGAACCCGAGCTATCAGAACTCAGGTGACATCAGAACAAGAAACTGCTTGTGGTGCTCCAATCCACCATCCATGCTGCAGCTAGGTCCCCACTCCGCTCAAACCAGCCATCACATACACATGGAGACGCAGCGGATCCAAATTGAGCAGCAGTCTTTCGAAAAGAACATAATGAAAGTTGTCTTTGACATGGAACATATATAACAAAGCACCTGGAACATGATTTTTGTAGCTGAATTCCGTCATAAATCTTGTGATAGCATTACAGGTAGCTTGTTGCAAATGTTTCAGGATTTTTATACTAAAAAGAGTGAAATGCATGAGTGGCGCCATTAATAGAGGAAGTAATATTTGTGATATTTCTGAAGGCAAGTAATATTTGTGATATTAGTAACTGTTGAAACACAAAGAAAGTGCACAAGATGTGGCGGATGCCTTATTTAATTGAACGGAAGTTCCATGACTCATCTATATATGTTGGCATCACCCACATTTGGTAGTTTCAGGTCTTGAAATTTGCTCGGCATGCATCATTTAGCTTGGAACGTTTTTCCTGTGTCATGTCCCTGTCAATCTTTATTTCACAATTGGGAGGTAGTGTATACATGGCAAGCCATGGTGGTTTTCCATATATCTGTATAGGTAGAGTAGAAGATGGAGGCATTGGGGAAAAAGAGCATTGGACCCGAACCCTTTGATGCGGCAATAAACAACGGCCATACTACAGCAGGGGTGGGTGTGTGTGTGTGTGTGGGGGGGAGGGAATTATCAAACCAAGAATAAGAATTAATTAGGAAAAGAGGTTGGGAATCGATCTAATCTGTAGCGCGTTGGCCAGCAGTTGTCTGAAAGCTGTACTCCCTCTGTCCCAAAATGTTTGTCACTTGCACTTCTCGAGAAACGACTTTAAAAATTATAGATTAAAAAATATTAATATTTATCATACATAATTAGTATCATTGGAAAGATCTTTGAACCTAGTTTTTAACAAATTTATTTGAAGATATAAATGTTGCACGTATTTTGTACAAATCGAGTCAAAGTTGTGGCACGAAAACCAAAAGCGACAGACATGTTGGGACGGAGGGAGTACAAGCTTAGGATAGCTAGAGAGTAGAGTACTCGCCCACGATCGCCTGCTGGTCGCTCCGTCGCCTGTGCTGGCCCTACAAGCTAGCTTAGGCCACATTGCAAGAAGATTTGGGTAAACTTGTAGTGGTGTGGCCGGAACAGATGACCATCACCAAACGCACCGCTGTTCTTCTATTGATTAGGTTTTAGTAATTCTAAAACCTTAGCACCCTGGCTCGGTTAACAATTTGTCGCAAAAAAACGGGTCGGTTAACAATGAAGCAGTGGTGTTCCAAATTAAATAAAAGAACAAGTTACATGCATGTGAATAAATTATAGCAGTGCGTACCCTGTGGTATTTACTATTCAACAATTCTACTTCCTCTGCCCACCAAAAAAAAGAACAAATATACTTTTTCTTAATGAAATGTCTACCCTGTGGTATGGTCATGACAGAAAAAAACAAGGTATTCACTATCCAGAAGTTACATGCCTATATATACACGATGATAGCGTTCCAATTCCCTTGCACCCAGGATTCATAAATATCTTCGGTTGTAAACTCAATCAAATAGACAACATGATGTATACAGAAGACATTCGTGTGTGGAAAAGTAGATGAGTACTTATACAAACATGACGAGGGGGTTGTAAAGTAATTCTTGTCGTGCAGTGTCGTCAAATCAAGAGGATACAACGTAGCAGCAAGAGGGATCGTAACACATACGGAATCATTCATACATGTGTGTCATTGGAATAAGCGACATCAGGAAATAAAGCATGGCTAGATCCGGGCATGTTCTCACAAAGTGCACAGCAAATTCAGCCTTCAAAGAAGTGTAGTTCAGCACAATTCAGCAATGACAAACTACTCTGTCCGCCCCTCTCAACCAACTGCCGCTAGGGTTCTGAGCCTGGCGCTGGAAACATGCGCTTAAGTGCAAAGATACATGCACTTCTTCGCGAGGGTCAACCCACTGATTAACCCTCGCTCCTCAGCTGCTCTGTTTAGAGACCAAAAAAGGGTTTAAATTGCTTAGACACTACGGGTGTTTTTAAGTGTTTTAGGTGTTTTTTCAAGTGCCTTAACTACCTTGAGACATATGTTTTGCACCTGTTGTATTTGGATATTTCAAAATGTAGATTCATTATTGCATATCTCCTCTTACCTTTTGTCACATCATCTCTCCCGCCGCCAGTAGGGCTTCCCATACAACTCCGTGGTTAGGTCCATCCAAATCAGAGCACCAAGCAACCAGTATGTATTGTCTCTTTGAGAACACCACTACTACATAACAAAAATTTTCGAGACGTTTCCATTTTCTACGAGATGGGTGAGTCTTTAAACCAGCACGGTTAAATTAAATCGATTTATGGAGGTGCTTTCCTAAAATCCATTAACTGAGGAAGGAGAATAATAGGCCCACCAAGAAAACTAGGGCCATTCTTGAAGGTGGGCCTCTTAAAAAGCCCGCCTCAGTTAATAAGGCCAACACCACTTCTAGACCATCATGGTCTATTTTGGCCCAACACCGAGTCACAAGAAATATACGAGAAAAACCCTAACCCATCTCTCACTCACTCACCCGGACGCAACCTCTCACCCACGTGCAAAACCTCATCCTCTTTTCCTCTCCTTTCATGGAGCGGTGCCCTCTCTCCCCCCTTGGGCGCCTTTCCTTTACCACCCCCCCCCCACCCACCTCTAGCCCCGCATCCCCTCCAAAGACAAGTGAGGCGGCAGATGTGGTGTCGGCGGCGGCGATGCTAGCGAGTATTGTGGGGTTGTAGAAGGTGGAGCAAAGCGAGGCAAAGCAGTCCGTGGCAGGCAGGGCGAGCGAGGCAAGCCGCAGTGGATCCACGACAACGCCACCATTGTGGCATCCAGATCTTGGGCTGGACATCCCCAGTGGCGCTCCACCAGGTGAGCTCCTCCAATCCAATAGCTTTATCCGCCTCCACGCAGCCTCATGACGGCAAACCGATCTATCTCCGCCGAGCTCCAGGACTGTCAACCTGCCTCAACCAAGCTCCGCGGCGGCCAATCTGCCTCCATTGAGCTTCATGGCAGCACATCCGCCTCCACCGAGCTCCATGGTGGCGCAGTTTCGGCAAGGAGGATGCCTCCCGTGGTGGATAAAATAATTTTACAGTTAAGCAAAACTAAATTTTTTTTGGTACATGGTGTGTAACCCACGCAAATGCAAAAGACACATCAGAAAGACAATTATTATTAGTATAGTTAAGCAAAACTAAATGTTCAGTTGGGCGGATGAAATCAAGTGTTCACGACAAGACATACAAAATCCGAACGAACCACCACCAGTTAGCACAAACCGGTTGTGAATGACATACAAACCGGTAGTATTGTTCTAACCATCACTGCTAGATGGATTAAAAATCATAGTGTTAGTGGTTAGTAACACTGTCGGCTCGAGGTCTAAACCAGCAGTGTTGTTTCTGTCAACACTGTCGACTCGGACTTCAAGTCGACAATGTTTGCTTTAGTAAAAGTGTCAGTTTGGCTCTGTATCCGGCAATGTTAATTCACATTGTGCTGCCAGATAGAGCCTCCAACCGGCAATCTTGTTTCACATCGCCGCTGGTTGGAAGCAATCGACTGTGATTTGAACTCCATATCAGTGTCGGTTTGGTACTGCCGATTCACATTGTGCTGCTCGGGTGCAGTGACACCTCAAAGGCCTCGTACCATGTCTTAATTTGCCAAAATTATTTGAAATAATGCATATGGATTCGAAAAGTAAATATTTCAAGTAGTAGATTTTTCGTGAACTAAGTAATTCAGAATGAAGTTAAATAAAGATCTTCAAATGCGTTAGTTGTGATGCTTTATATGTTAATCGAGTCCCACCACGTCCAAGTAGTAAGCGCACCACAGTTGGCACCTTCGCATCACTTTGTCTTTTCTTCGTGTTGTTTTTTTTTTTTTCCCTTTCACAAGTAAAATGGTATCTCTAGTCCTTGTGACAAAACAAATGAATTGAGGACTACTGGCTATGGAAATGGGAGGCAATGGGAAAATTATTACGGTGGCCTCGCCTTTGTTTCCTACTTCCCAGGCATAGCACCAAGACGCATATATAACAGGCCTGTCACAGTCTCCAAACTGCAAGATCACTTTCGTGTGCCAGCATGCTTTCCTGCCCAGTCCGAGGGAATTCTCAAGTTCAGTTCAGAGATGTCGTCAAGTTTTCAAGCAAAAGTTTGCCGTTATTCTGAGAGCAAGAGCAAGTTTTCATCCTTTTATAGACCAATGGCTGGAAACCTTATGTAAACTTACTGATTTTCTTTGTTTCCTTCTTTGTATCTTGATGACACTCTGTAAGTGTGCATTTTAATTTGAATAAAATTCCAGTAGGGGTCCCCAACCCCTCCTGTTTCATCAAAAATAAATTTTGTGTGGACATCCAAATGACCAAGTCAAGCATACAGAGAAAGCAGAGCTCAAATCTATGTGTCAATTCCATTGGAACCATAGCAAAAACAGTAGGGGAAAAGTCATGCATACTGAACTCATTTTACAGATAAAGTCTGCAGGAAAGATTAAAAAGCTGTACAAAAGCTAAATCTTCAATTCTAGATGTGTATCGTCTCTCAGCTAAAACATCATTCCCATCAACTCCTACACAATAGTACTAATTGTGAGATGTATTTATTAATTGGACCCATGTGCATACACGCTGACGATAACTTCACGTCACAATCCGCTCTATATATACCACACTTCACTTGTATATACAACAGAAGTCAATATTACTATTAAATACTAAAACTTGAGCTGGACGAGAGCATGGACTGAGGAGGGATGCCCTTGAATAGTTATTCCAACATCGTCAACTCAAAGTTAGGATTTAGAGGCACCAGGAACATTGAACTTACATTTTCTCCTGCATATTGTAGTTAGAGTTTTATCAAGGAAAGTGTGTTTCACTTACGCTGCCGCGGTGGTGTCTTTCATAGTCACCAGCCTTGTTTGGCCTTCATGCATTGTGGGTCATCAATCTGCATGGCTGTAAACCCAATTAAATGCTAAGTAGTACAATAAGAAATTACCTGCTAGGTAAGCAAAATTTTAGGTAACATATTTACCAATTAGAACCATGTAACTATATGGATTTGTATAGATAGTTGCCAACATTATTCCATCCTGCATGATGTTTTATATATCATTCCATTTAATTATTACAAGTAGGAAGGATTTGATTGCAAAAACCACCTTGCCCATCCCCATTTTGAAATGTCGTGCAAGTTGTCGCTCCATGATCCAAATTTGTTGTGGTAATACAACAAGAATTTGATCCTCTACAGACTAATCACACTTGATCAATCTTGGTGTCTTGGAACAGCCGCCCAACTGCGATGTGGTGACTGGTAAATGGGTGTTCATGGACAAGGACAAACTTTGATGGGTTGCTAGACGATAGGTACAAAGCAAGATGGGTTCACAAATTAGGTGATAAGTTTTGGTTTGCAAAATGCTAAGCACAAAAGTTGTGACTTGTAACTTTAACTTTATTACTTTGTGAAGATTTTTTTAAAAAATGAAAGTTGTGAGGGTTATGTGATGGTTTTCGAACGTCTTCTGATTCAGAGTGGAGGTGAGACGAGCCGGGCATGGCCATAGACAGGGGTACTCTAACAAGCATCCGCAGTGTGCTGGTTACACTAGGTGTGCTCGGGCAGGACGTGAGAGGGCGGTGGCGCGGATCAGTCGGCCCGATCCTGCCCTTCCCACTGCAGCCTCGGAAGCCTGGCCTGTAAGGGGGAATGAGACAATGGTTTTTTTAATTGTTTGTAGGCCTAGAGATAGATCTTGAGTTGGTTCCATATATTGTGGTTATTATAACAAGTGATGTCAAATCAATGCATATAGAACCGAGGTTGAATCTATAGACTGTTTGCTACCAAATGGTGGGTAACACGTCGCCCATTATGGGAGTTATGTTATGGTCCACCCGAAGCTGGCCTGTATCAGTACGTAGCACTAAACGAATTTGGTGCTTGTAATAAATAATATTTAATATAAAAATGCATATTTAATTTATGGGGTGGGTGCAGATCTTCATAAATTGTTAATGAATTACCACATTATATATGAGCCCTGTGGAGTTTGCACAAACTTCAACAATCGTGAGTTTCGTCCATGCTATTTCCGTTGACAGATTTCAGGGTCAATATGTGTAGGAGTTGCATGCTATGCAGGAACAATGCAGGATTTTTAATTATAGGTGTTGGAGACATTGGGACAATCAGTGAGGTGCTACTACTGGCGATTATCGCAGCCGCAATTCGGTCACAGTACAGGATTACATATTGACGATCTAAACACAGCTGTGAACGCGATTAACAGTACAGGCCTCCATCGGCCAGCGCCCCTGCAAGCCGGGAACACTGCAAGAGTTGGTAGCCAAAATCTGTCTGGCAGAACAAGAAGACATACAAGTATTATTTAGACTTTTTGAAACATGGGTCATATGAAAGATCATGAAGTTTTCTTGTCTCTACAGCTCATTGAAATATGTCCATTTGACTACTGATACATCTGATTTAATTTTGTCTAAACCTCAAACTGCTGCCTACTATCTATCTGTCTGAAACCCTAGCTGTAGTATTTTGTCGATCCATCTTGGGTGTTGCTACATTTTAATAATTATGAATTTTGTGACATCAAAAATCACAGTACGTATAACTATTTGGCAAACCAGGCGACAAGATCAGCGCTGTGCTATCACAGCCTCCACCTGTAGATCCGGCCGGGGGAGAGGCATGGCTACCAGGCAACCAGATCCACCAGGAGCTAGCTCACCGGATGACTTCTCCGGGGGAGAGGCATAGCTACCAGGCCTCCTTGTGTCGTGCAGCTTGCTTGCGCCGTATCCCAATTCGTCTGTATGACTTCGAATCCAGGAAAAAGCACCCTGCCGCCGATTTCCTAGCTGCTGTGCAGCGCTGTGGTGGCGGTGATGCGGGGAGTCAGGGTGGGCATTAGCGGAGGCTAGTGGCACGTTGGCCGCCCGTGGTGCCCTATGAGGACGACGTGGAGGCGTTATGTTTTGTGGTAAAATAGTCTATAACCTGCAGCTTCCGTTCATGAAGTTAATACATTGCTCCCAACAGTTATTGATCGATGATTTAAGGACATTATATTTGTCATGTCGGGAAGTAGTTGGGGAAACTTATCTGCACACACATTTGGTACTCCTGATTTGATGCGTTTGCACATCTCCAGTTTCAGTTTCCCTCTATATATATCACATCCTGAGGTAGCATGCTCGGAATGCATATGCATGAGCATAAGCATGGAACGACAAATTGCTAAGGGGAAGGTAGGATATGCAGATTATATAGCACTTAGGTGGATCTAAAGGCATAGAAAAATGGGTTATCAGCTAGATTATGTGTTGGAGAATTGGTGTATCTGAAAACACAGCTCTACTGACATCTTCAAGGGTTTGCGTAATCCACCCATGCATCAATAGATCCAGCGATTCTGTGACTGGACCTGAAATGATCAATGATCGATCATCCACATATTCTGGTAAATGAAGAAATTGATTACCATGTCTGTAGAGCCGTATCCAGGTTGGTGTTTGTCTTACCCCAGCAGAAAAATTATTTCATTTTCTGTCGATGCAAATATTTTTGTCAGGTGTTTTGTACGCAGAGGGAAATTACCTGAAATAACTTAAGTTTACAAGCAACCATACGTCCGGACACAAACATGAAAGTAGCGCTTTATATGGGACTATATTGGGAGGTCATGGGAGTAGTCCTGATGCCATATCCCATTTGTCTTTCTTCAGTTTGGGCTTCACACATGCCTCATTCTGAGATTTATAAAGAATGCAATGGATCATTTAAACCTAAATTAGGTCGCCCTGCTAGATCCTAATCCTCATAACCTTGGAATCTAGAGCAAGAGAAATATGAAAGAACTTTTAAGTGGAACATTCGACGGGGAAGATAAAGAATTTTGAGATACCCCGAGAAGAACTAAATCTTTTTCGTTGCGTGGTGCTTTGTTTCATTTTTTCAATTTTGTACGTGCTTTTGAGTTATGTACCTTTTTAGTTTAGACCGGTTCCCATTTCCGTGTTTTTCTTCTGGTCTATCCTTATCATTCCCAGACGGATGGAGCAGCGTCCAGGTACTGTTAATTTATATATACCTTACAAGTGAAGTTTAAATCACCCTCAGTGGCTGTCACGCATATGGTCCTTCCTCCAAGAAGTTTTGTGATCCATAAAGAATGCAATGGATTTTCTTTCCATAACAAAATTAAATTGTAGGAGATTTTATTACTGAAATACAAGCAATATTTAGGAATATAGACTATTCTTGATTTTTTCAGCTTGCACTGTGTTATGATGAAGCTGGCTTGTACTGCGCTTAAAATTTGAAGTCATTTTAGCTAGATACATAACTTGTTACTATGTATCTATAGACATAATCTATATCTTGCTTCATAGTATCTAGAAAAGCCAAACATCCTTGACAATATGGCATGAGGGGAATATATCACATGAATTATTTGGTGTTAAATTATATAACTAGTTCTGGCAGATGTTGACCCCACTGCACTTTTAGTCAACTGTAACAACAAATATTTAAAATGATATGTCTCGTTTGTAAATTTTCTATTGAAGTTCGAGAGACGACAAAACAATGCCTCAGTTCATATATGTACCTGTATTGTTCACAGTCACAACAGGACCCACGCAAAAATGACACCAAGACCCCTATTAAAATGCCCTCGAAATGCTCTAGTTGTATCCTTTGTTAGAATTGTTCGAGATAAGGAGTATGGTCTCCCACTCGCCGTACAAAACAAGTACACTAGTAATACAGAAATTAATTAGGTCTGTATGAAAATATCAATTTCCCCAGCTGTGATGCTCCACTTCTCTCTTTTATATAAGCAATCGAGTCACACCATATGCGAGCACCACACAGTCAAGGCAGCTTCTCATCACTTAGGGTTTGCCTTCCTGTTATATTTTTCCCTTTCATATACAACAAGTAATGGTTCGTAGTTTCCTTCGGACTGTCAGACATAACAGTGAAGGACAGCTGTGTATGCTATAGCATTGGGGCATTGGGGACTGGGAGGCATTGGGAGTACTCTACATCATGGAACAATCCTACTTGGATGCACATTGCTTTAGCTTCACAATGAGCTCCATTGATGTAACACTCGCCATGGCTTTGGGGCATGTGGTGCTTCCACCTTGGTGCGTCCAACTCTGGTTGCTTGGCTCCACATTCACAGCTCGGCACTTGGCAAACCAAATAGCCAATAGATCTGTAAGACGAGCTGTAAGACACAACAGCATTTCTGATGTTAACAGCAGGCTGGGCCGTATCTGCACTGCCGCAACAGCTGATGGGTTAGCGTCAGATCAGTGAGGGATCCCATTTATTTATGTGTCGGGCCAGGCCCATGTATATACGGATCCATATTATAATTTTCATATAATATGGAAATGTCATAATGCAGAGGGTGTGTGATGATAAATTGTGTGTGTTGGTGGATTAAACTTTCCGAGATGTCTGGTAACGTTCTACACATTGGGTGGAGTGATAAACAATGGAACTGTACAAGCCTCTTCTACATGCACCAACCACATTTTATTAGTCACTTGTGTTTTCCTCTATTGCACGCCCGAATCAGCCCTGTTGGTGGAGACAAGTATGATGGGACAGCAGAAAGCACACCATCTGTAAACGTAAACTGCATGCAAATTAATTTCCTTGTGGTATTTGTTTTCCGAATTTTCTTTGATATATTTAGATTTATATAAACAGAAGCTAGATAGACAAGTTTGTTTGTAAGATCCTGAATAGGTGAAACCGGAAACTGTTCTTCAACCAAACCTTGGTGGCACCACTGCACATGGAAAAGAATTAAGACGGGCGCCCGCCTCTGTGGGATTTTTCCAATGTTAATTATTTTAATAAATATTTTAACATTTACCGTCTCAAAAAATAGTTTGGGTCAAGAGCCTCTTTGGTCGTGCTAGTCCTGCTGGTGCAAACAAATAACATAGTCGCACCACATGTGTTTCCGATGCCAAGATACATCACATTTGACCACATTTCTGACGGCAAGAAACTCTGTCAAATGTGACGTATTTGCCGAGACAACGGGACACAAAAAAGTCAAACGAACACATACTAGCATGGTCAATGCTGTTCGACAGGTCAGCATGTTTCTCCAGCTAAATAATATAACCCAAGATACATTTTGAGCCTCGCTACTGAGCTCAAAGTAAAAGACTATATACAACCGAAATGATACTCCTATAAAGCATTACAACAAAACGATAAAGGGTGTGGTGTTTACTTCGCATGGGAAGCATCAGGAGCATAATGGATACCATTTATCCATCAGATCGTTGCATCTACATGAAGGACAGTGGCAAACTGGCAACAACCCAGTTGCGTTGAGAACTCGGATATCTCCGGGCCACACTCTCGAAGACTGTTAGAAGCATATGTATGAAGCTCGTTGCTTGAGGAGACCTCAATCGAAGCGACAGAGAAGTACCACAAATGATCGTCCAAATACAAGTATTTGGACAGAGACCACAAACTGATTAGTGCTATATGGAGCCGAAGGAGCGTGAGCACAAATCGATGGTACTTCTTGATCACTCGAAATAAATTAACCATGTCCCAAGTTTAGTTCCACGAGCTTTTTTTTCTTATTACATATAGTAATTGTCCCAAAGCAACCACAGCAACCAGCGGAGCAGTGTATATACATATTTAAGAAACGTAGTGCTTAATTAGGTCCTTATACTGGTTCGACAAACGTTACACCATGACAGCCCACTTCATCAATACAGGCAACCAATGCAAGAACTTCCAAGTGCTGCTTACTTGCAACAGAGAGCAGCACAAGGCACACAGAGATATCATCCTAGATAAACGTAAAGCGAAACTAGAAAAGTGAGATGAAACGTAGGCATGTAGCTCTTGATGCTGGATCTGTTGCTTGTGATGGAAACACATGGACAGCGGGGATGGCCTGTTCTGGATTGAAAAGAGCTGGAACTTAGGTAGAAACAATGAAGCATTGAAGTTTGAACACTGCCTGTTCATGTGAAGAACAAAGTTGAATTCTATTGCTTATTTTACGGTTGTGGTTCTGTAAAAAAGGGCCTCATGAGAATTAAAAAACCACATGAACGACAACAACATGGGTCCGAAGACAAGCGACCAAACAACAGGCTATTGTACTGGTATATCTAGGTTATTGCTGGTCACGGCTAAATCATAGCCTGGCTTAGAAAAAGCCAACTAACAAAACTCAACCACAGTGCATTGATAAACTGTGACAAACAATGCAAAACTGGTGGCTATATTTTTATGGCCGGCTGGTATCCAACTACTACTATAAAAAGACACGAGGCACCTCTCTAAAAAACATTTGAATTTCCAAATACATGTATTTAGATGGTACTACAAGACAATACATTGAATTTACTTCTAAATATTTTTTATATCAATCAATAACAAAGTCATAATCTAGATTCATAATGTCATAAGACAAGTGCTACAACATGTTTGAACCATCATACCTTTTGATGGAGGATCGGGAGATTCTAAAAAACCCAACACTACTTTGTCACGAACTAGGGTGTCCGGACGGGTAAATCTCAGCAGAGATGGGGAATTTTGGGAGAATTTGGGTTGGGAAGAACAGGAGGGAAAACAAGAGGAACAAGAGATTGGGGAATTTCTGTTTATTCATTTCATAAGCGTTCCACACGAGCGCGCTGGCACAAATACTCTCTCCACCTCGGACCGGGCCCCTATGCCTACTTGGGCCAAGCCCGACTCCTCACGGCCCAAGGCCAAACTCAAGTTTGAACGAGTTTACAAGATGCATCAGGCATCACACCCAAATGACACTCTCTCAATTAACATCAACTCCCTCAGCTTAGCCACGGATGATCGTATTCGTGACATACTTGTAACAGCCTAGATGCAGTCCGTGGACTGTTACGGCACGCGCGGCGATGATCAGCGGCGAAAGGCGGTGGTAGGGCAGTATTGTCTGAATTGTCTGGGAAGAAGAATATTAAATGTCCAGGCTGTGATGCTTGAGTGAAACTGATTGGTCTACATTCGAACTCCTTTATATAATCGCCACCCCCACCTTGTCTGAGCAATGTGCACCTTCTCATCACTTGGCCGGACATTGCCTTCTTGTTATTGTTTTTCACAAGTATGGTAGCTTTTTTTTTTTTGAGGGGACAAGTATGGTAGCTTTAGACACCAAAATGAAACTACTGTTCTCTATAGAAATGGGAGGCAATGGGAGTAGTCCTGATGCACCATTCCCACAAGGATGCACATCCAGGGGACCAACGACTGACCCCATTTGGCATGGCTCGACTTCAATAGAGGCGCCATGTTTTAGGGCTTCAGCTCCGTGAATGGCTCCCGGTGGAGACGGAGCCGTCTTTGGCGTTGCCCTTGATCACTTTTGGTTGCGCTAGTGGCCTTTTGCCTAAGCTCCATTCTGTCTACCAGACACATGTAACTATGCACGTGGGGAAGAACACACTGTAAATCTTGTGCAGGGTCTTAGTACTAGCTACAGTTTCTGTTATTAGAAGTAAAAGTTGTGCACAGTTACACACCACTGTTTTGGTGTACTATGGTCTTTCCCAATGATATTATATATATAAAACTTGTACGCCTATGATTAATTAGTGCAGTTCAACAAAACCTTTGAAGAATATCTATTATAAATTACAATCGTGTTAGAAAAAACTGAACATTTTGACCAAACTGACCTTATTATGACGTCCACAAAAAAGGAGAAAAAGTCCACACCTTTCATTCTTACAATCATATAAATGTGAGGATTTTAAATAAAAGAACACTACTATTGTAGAGGGTTTTAGAGGAGGCCACTTTTGGTAATTTCTAAACAAACAACACTACTATTGTAGAGGATTTTATGTGACAATGCATCACAGTTAATCTGGCTTTCCAGATTCGGGCATGTTGACCACCTTTGGTTAATTCTGTTAAGTAACGAACCCAGCAGCACATTTGGTTTCCTATCCCCCACCATCTCATTGGAATTCTGTTAATGCACGCCGAGCTAGCTCGTGTGAAGGACGGGGCAGGCCCACCAGCTTTAGCTAAGAACATCGCCAGCCCCAAGGGATATGATAGCCCCTGTCCGGTGCGCCTGGTCCGGGGGGGGGGGGTTGAATAGGAGCCTCGACAAAATTCTTCGAATTAGTGACCTTGTAGCTCTCACAACCCCTCAAAGCAAACCAAGCAAAGCACGGTATGATCACGACATTGTTTACAAGGTGGATGACTTAGGGATTGCCCTAGAGTCACAGCGGATCACCCGGAAACACCTCAAAGCGACCACTCAAACGAACGCGAGAAAACAGCAAGCAAACCTGGGAGCTCGGACTGTCCGCTTTGGAGGTCTCGGACAGTCCGCGGGCAAAAACCTGAAAACCGAACGTGAAGCACACTTGCTGTACTCGGCCAAAATTCAAACGCGGACTGTCCGACACCTTCAAGCGGACTGTCCGGCAGCAATGATCCAAAAATCGATCGATTCAACACTGGCGCTGGACACCTGAGCTAGTTGCAAATTTGAATAAACAACAACTCAAAGCACTGTAGCAAGAAAGTGACGTGAAGAAATTTGCAAGGCAAATTACGTTGATTCTCACGCTAGACTCACGCACTACTACTACTCAGCTAGCTTAGCAATTGCTAGACAAAACTCACGACAGGCAGCCAAGCTGCTGGACTCGACATGCAGGAACACAAGGTGCCGGACTGTCAGCGACGTACGGATGGACTGTCCGCAGGCACAGAAACTGAAATCCAACCGACCAGGAGGGTTGCTGGACACCTCGAGTCAGGATACTCGCGGACTGTCCGCACGTCCAGCTCGGACTGTCCGACCGCAAAAATTGAGGACACCAAACTTCTGACCGAGCTGCTGGACACGGCACGAAGCCACACTTGCGGACTGTCCGCAAAACCTGGCCGGACTGTCCGCGCTTGGAGAATCAGCACGAACAGAAAACCCGACGGCGGTTGTTCTTCCACAAATCCAACAAGAACTCAAACCACGGAAGGAATTAGGTCATAAAAATAAAGCCAGATGGTCTCGGCATGTAGGTGACCATTTCCCCAAAGAAATTTCGGATTCCACCGAGTAAATCGCCGGGAAAATCAGATCATGCGACACAACTCAAAGAACACGAGCACAAACACAAAAGTGCTTCGATCTACCAATTCGTGCGGATTCAAACGATTTCCTTTGGTGAATCTCTTAGTGTCACAACCCGTTTTTCCGGTCAACGCGAGAGGAAGAACGGGAGGCGTGGCGTAGTTGAAATCATCGAAGATCGAGGGCGTGAACGTCGCCCGCGGGCTGCGGGCGGCGGCAGCGCCCAGCAGCGCATGGCGCGGCGGCAGCCGGCCGGTGGCGGCGGTCGGCGGCATGGTCGGCGGCGGCGCGGCGACGGGCGCGAAGCGGCGGCGGCGGGCGGGGCGGGAGGCGAGAGCTAAGTAAAAACCTAATTATTTTCTTCTTAATCGTCTCACGATAGTTGCCCCCATATTTTTACGAGGGGTTTACAATCGCTAACGGGCCAGGCCCATTAGTCTTTCCGACTATCTTTAATTTAATCTAATAATTATAATAATAAAACTAAATAATAATTAAATATTCAGCCACTCCGCTTATCTCGGGCGACTTCGCCGACCGAAGTCGACATCTCCCCCAGACGGAGATTCAGCTTTCGTCCCTCGAAATGGAAGTTCGGATAGATTTTGTTGAATAATTCTGCATCTTCCCATGAAGCATCTGCGGCGGTTTGTTCTTCCACTTGATGAGTACCGAAGCTGACCACGACGGACTCTTGTTTTGAGCATTAATTCAGGTTCAAGGGACCGGTGTGCCATCATGAATCGAGGTAACTCCGAATATTCAGTAGGTATCGCCCCACGGTGCGGTTTGAGCATACTTGACATGAAAGACATTGTGTATACGGGTTCCGGCCGTAAGATTCAATGCATATGTCAATTTGGCGTAATGATCTTCTTGACGCTGAAGGGTCCAAAATACTTAGGAGAGAGCTTGCCTTTGTGTAAATCGAGATATTGTTGCCACGAACGGGATAAAAGTTTGAGCCAAATATAATCACCCACTTTAAATTCTCTCTGCGTATGTTTAGCATCGAAATATTTGCGGTAATAATCCTGAGACAACTGCAAAGCGAACCTTTGTCCGATTGAGAAAAAAATATCCCGCTGAAGTTAGTAAATCATCCACGGCCGGTAATGTAGTCTCACCCGGATGATAACCATGAATAGTAGGGGGATCACGCTGTTGACGTTTCTTAACGCACACAGATAAATCCGCAAGCGCACGGAATTGTCATTGTAGCTTTCACCCGGAAGTATTCAGGGTATCATATTTTCCACAGGGAACGGTTGCGCTCTAATCTTTGAGCAGGGTCACCCTAGGATAACCATGGATAGTGAGGTATCTTTATGGGCTTAGGTTTCGTGCGAGGGATTTCTAGAGTCCATTGTCTACTCACTTCGGGCACCGGCCCGCTCCCAAATGGGTAGAGTCCGGCAATTAGCTCTACGACACAGCCCGAACGGGGGATTTCAAGGGGACGGACAAGGCTTGTCACGACCAAGCCGCCTACCCCCTCAACCGTGGGTGCACCGCCAAAAGGTAGGTGAACGCTAGCCCAAACACCACGTTTGCACTACCATCCACAACCCTTGGGTTGATCAAGGTTCCCGGTCAAAGAGTTCCTTCTCCAAGAATTACGACCAAGGTACGACTACCAATCCCGCAAGTCTACAACAGCTAAGATAATATACTTGAAGAACAATAAGCGAAAGATAATCACAAGCTTTCTCACCAAAGTGTAAGTAGCTTGTAGAGGTACAGCGGCGGGTACCGACAACTCCGGCACTCCGACTTCCTAGGAACCGCGGGCACACCGTGGGCGGACCGACAACTCCGGTAGAAGGAACCAAACTTCCTTCTAGCCTTTCCTCTCTCACTCTCCATGAGAACTAAGAGGGGAAGAAGAATGGAACTCTCTCCTCTCTAATACATTGTGGCTCCTCCTTGTGTTGTATGAAATTGGTGTGTTGAATGAGGGGGAGAGAGCCTCCTTTTATAGGTAGAGGAGAGGGGGCTCTTTGGAAAATGGCCATCCTCACATGGAAGGAACCAAACCGACCTTGGAACACCTTCCTAATCAGCCCAAACCGACCAACCAAGGGCGGGAAACCCCATTTGGAAGGTGCACGAACCACCTCCCCCGGTCAGGCCGGGCGAAAACCGCCTCGAGGGAGGGTGCGGCCGCACCAGGTGGTGCGCGTGCACCCCCCTGGGCTCGGCCTGGCCCGGGTTTCGGTGGGGTGTCGTCTTCCGTCCTGAAAAGTTGTGGGCCGGGCTTTGCTCGGCCCAGTTTTGATGTTTTGGGTCGATTTGCTCTTTGGGCTTGAATTTTGCAATTATGCGCTTTCCCGGATGGCGTACTTTGGTCGATTTTCCACTTGCTTTTATTATAAATCTGCAAAATAAAATACAAGACACTACAAGTGGAATTTATTAGTGATAAATGCATATGAGTATAAAAAGGTTTAGTTTTACTCCCTTTATGGTAGTAAGTTGACGGGAAAAATATGTCGTTGGTTACCATCAACAAACTCCCCCAAGCTTACCCTTTGCGCGTCCTCGAGCAAAAGAGATAAGTACTTGGTTGTTGATCAGGAGTTGCTACTATGCCGCTTACGTTTTACAAGTGCCAGGGTTATAATAAGATTTTCTACTAGAGTTTGAATAAAATGGCACATCTTTTTCCCACCCTTTATTACCTTTCATCGTAGCGGGGCTTTCCAAATTTTCTCAAAGCCTTGGGCGGTTGCGAATAGGGCCGGTTATAATAGAGGTGCTTATCATTCATCCTTTTTAATCAACTTTTTATCCGGGTTTTTATTTAGATAATATTTTATTTTTAATTTCTTTTTCGAGAAAGCATGGGCTTTATTGCTATATCATTTTTTTTTTGGAGAGGTGGGCTCTGCTCACCCTAGACTTTTGTCTTTTATTTCCTCTCTTTTCTTTTTTTTAGAGATGTGGGCTCTACTCGCCCTCGGACACTTGTCCATTTTTCATCTCATTTTTTTTTTAGCATAGCCCATATCTTTTCTCTTTTCAAAGTATAGATTCCCGGATGTCAAGTTTCTCTTTTTGGATGAAGTCATAGCAAATCCATTTGTACCATATCATACTTGGCAACAACTTAGACTGGATAGAGCCTATGCAACCCACATGAATCAGGTTTTTCAGGATGAGTTTTTAGAATTAGCCACTAAACCCAAACTTTAGAGAAATTCGAATTATAAACTAGGCACAGGCAAAGCATAAGACAGAGCAACTATTCATCATTTCAACAAGGGACTAAGACTAAATATTTTCATAGCTCATATGTATAGGAATGGAATTTTTGTCTCCCCCCTTCTTTTTTTTATAGCATAACTCATCATTTCATAAGATAGAGGATATAATCAAAATGTGAGATACACGTTACCTTTCTTGGAGTCCTCCCCCAAGCTAGCTCTTTACTTTACCCTTCATGGTTGTGCTAGCTTGTGCGCGCAATGATTTGAGTTGTGATTGGTCGTGTGGTTGGATGCTCCCCCCAAGCTTGCCTTTTGATGTCATCATCAAAAAAACAGGACAAAGAACTTGGGGTTGAAAGGTATATCCCCTCTTCTCTCATTTCTCCTCCTTACCTTCTCTCCCCTTTCTTTTATTATTATTAATGTGAGATGTGAGAGTGAGAGTTTTGCACAAACCACTGTTTGAAGGGGAAGGAGTTAATGGTAGTCATTCGTTTCGTCCTTCTCCGTCGTGAATTGCTCGGTGTTCGTGCATTTGTGTTGGGGAGATTTCAGATGGGTTTGCTTGTATGCTTGAGAGACCTCCCCCACACTTATTATTGTACCTACTTTATTTTAAACAAAGAAAACAAAACAACAACAAACACATGGCTCTATCGAAAAGAATACCGTGGAGCCTTTATTATGATGATTATTTTTTTTGTTTATTTATTATTATATTTTTTTTTCCCGTTCACCTTAGCATCACTTAGGCAAGGCTAAAATAAAGAAGCATTGAAAAACATAGCCTTGATCATCTCCAACATAAGATACTCCCATGACAACAAAGCTCTGAGTTCATTAATCAAGATCCAACACCATGTCGAATTTTGATTAAAGGAGATCTTTTTAACCTAAGCACCATGCTCAATTTAAAAAGATCTATGGATGCATTACGCGTGTAAATGTACCCAAAAACAAAGCATATGTCATAACAAAGGAAGCATGAAATTGTATGTTCAGAACTATGGAGACAAAAATGAGTAAGAGTGTTTGGTGAACATTTATTTCCCTTGCATACACGGATATACTTACCGACAAAGACCTACGGATGAAGCATTGAAGTTGTTCTTTGCGGTTTTAGCGTGATGGCCCCCGCCTCAGTGCACCTCAAGGCTAGGCCACACACACACGTGCACATGGGCCATGGGTCTTGATGGTAGCGAAGCAAAGGATGAGAGACAAACCCTTCTTGCTTGTTGAAGCAATGATGGGTGGAGTCGGCAAAGATTTTGATATGTATCTTGACCATGCGGGGCCAACACGCTCTCCTCTCTCTCTTATTGTTTTTTTATTATTTATATTTTTTCAACAATATTCTTATAAAAAAAATTTCTCATCTTTTTTTTTTACCTCTCTCTTCTTTTTTTTTCTTTTTTTTTTCAATTCTCTCTCTCTTCTTTTTTTTTTAAGCTAGGCAGGGGCTGACATCATCTTTCATTTACCCTCAATTTTTTTGTATGGTCCCTTGGTGGATGGAACTTGGGATTGTCACCATCTTCCCCCACACTTAGACTTTTATGTAAAAGTTAAGTGTGCAAGGTCCGGTCTCCTCTTGAGCATGTTCCATCACCCATGAACATCATAATATTTTTTTGTAGCCCTCATGTTCTCGGCGTCGCATGCCTCTTTGTTCTTCTTAATCGATCTCCACCTGAAATGGTTAGCGACAAGAATACCCGAAGGTGCATACTAACTTGATAACATGTTCTTGCTTTTATTAATAAGAGAAAAAAAATTATTATTATTGTTATGAAAATAAAAAGCAGGAAAAAACTTTTTTTTTATGACGAAATAATAAGAGAGATAAAACATTTATTATTGTTGCTTTTTTTTTTTGAAAAGAGATAAAATTTATTTATTTAATTTTGAAAAGAGAGATTTTTTTTTGATAGTCCGGGTACCTCCCTCGGCAGTTATTGAGTTATGGTCATAAGCTTGACCGCGGGAAAACAACTTGCAGCTGATGGTGGTGAAGTTCCCGGTTTCACCACTAAGAATTTAGCATTACGCTCAAGCTGCAAGGTTAGCGTCATCATGCTACTACGAGACTTACAACCATTCTTAAAAAGGTTTACAAAGAGAACCAAGAGGTGGTTGTAATTTTCGTCGAAGCACTCGGCTAGAAGCAAGACAAACTCAAGAAGACCCAAAGGTGAGCATGTGAGAAGTCTCAAGTGACAACTTGTTATGCTCAAAAACAAATTTCTGCTTTGTCTCAAGAGTTGTCGCTTCGTGCATGTCCATGGCACTTGAGGTTTTATCCTGAAGGATGAACGTTGACTCTTGACCATTGTCGAGAATAACGTTTTGTTGGCCAGAGGGACATGACTTGTGTTCGTGTGAGGGCGACAGGTGTTTCGTTTCACTAAGATGTGTTAACAACTTGGGTGAAGCGAATAGAGTTATAAACTTCGCCTCCTCGAACGAATTTTTGTTGGGAAGATGCTTCGCCTTTGAGATGTCTAGGTGTGAGAGGCCGAAGCAATCTTTCCCAACTTCTCATCACGGCCCCCTTCTATAGGTTTTTCGTGAAAAAGCTTTTTTTTAGAGGGTAGCCTATGAGGAGATTGAATCGAAGGATGGGATAGATATGGAGGTCTAAGTGCACCTTGGTTTATGAGGTTCCGTCATCATCCTTGAATTCAATCACGAACTCCGAAGGACGAAGCATTCCTTCCTTCGGTGTTCGTGGTTCGGGAGAGGGCTCAACAGTCGGTTCCAACGGCGGTACTGGGAATGGCTCGACTGATGGGGGCTCCTCAACACTTGACATGCCATTAATGTGGAGGGGAATAGTCTATAACGGGAGAAGCAAGCTTCTCTAGGATGTGTTCAAGAACTTTCCTATGTTCCGTTATAGGTTTACGTGCAAACGACCCTCCAACGGTCATGTCAAGGCATAGGGCAGTATCTATGTCAAGACCTGAACAAAAGATATGCAAAAGCACACTATCGGGTAATGACAAGTCTAGGCCAACATATATAAACATTATAAACCTGGCCTGGGCAGCACCTATGGACTCCTTCTCATCCTACTTGAAATCGAGGATTGTCCTTGGCAGGATGTTGATGGGGAAGAATGCTAGACAAGAAATTGTTTTTGAGTTATTCTCAGTCCCCATTCAAATTTCCTACGACAATAGTGTACTAATATTTTGCTTTCCCTATGAGGGAGAGCAGAAACAAATTTCACATGTGAATTTCTTGGATCATGCTAGGAATGCTGAGGCATGATCATAATTCCTTGAAATCTCGTAGGTGGCAACACAGATTTTCAAAATGGTCACCAGAGATGGAGTGCCCGAACCAAAAGTTTTTTTTTTAAATTAGGGTGAGTTCATAGCCAGATGAAAGTTTTGGTTTTGAAAAAGATTGTGGCTCTGTGAACTCCCCCGTTGAAGCAGAAGGTTTTTCAAATGGAGTAGGCTTCATTTTGAAAAAGAAAAATAAATAACTATATTTGATTTTTTTTTGGATACAACACACGGGTGCTCTAGGCTCGAGAGAGAATTACGACTACCGTTCCCGACAACGGCGCGCCGAAAAAAGCTTGTTAACGTTTCTTAACGTACCGGATAAATCCGCAGCGCCGCGGAATTGTCATTGTAGCTTTCACCGGAAGTTACTCGCGAAAGATGAGATACTGTAGAAACCAGCCAAAATTGAGTGTTGGCATACATAAAAAGCAATCCACATACCCTTCTTTCTTTGTATGCGGTGAGGTTGTGCGCTACCTTGATGGTGTGCAGGACCTCCCATCGCCAGACGTCGCGGGCAGGGTGCGTGCTCTGCTGAAAGGCTCCGCGTGTGAAACCGCACACTGGCCCACGCATCATCATCTTCCCAAAGCACGGAGGGAGCACTACCGAAGTGAGGATTCCCTCAGGAGTGGCTCGGTGCGAGGGGACTCTGCACGGCTGAGCACAGCGGGCTCTCGTACACACCTCTCGGGCGCTCGCAGAAGCGCAGGTGCGTGAGAGTGACACTTTGCAGCTTGTCACATTCAAAACACAACAATCATAACCTCGTGGGCTGCAGAGATAGAATGCCCTTGGCCAGTTAGCTCCAGCCTTTACTTACCCTTTGCACTCTCCCACCATAGAAAGAGTGGAATGTTAGACAAAGAACCTTCATACATAGAACTGAATTTATGTGAAACTAAAATGATCAAAAATTTTTGGTGGAGCAGCCCCGGCTACAACACACTCCGGCAAGCAAGCGATGGCTGAAACCATAGCCGCGCATCATCGGTGGATCCGTCGGTGCTCAAGGCCTCCGCACGCGGATGACGTGCACGCCGCTAAGGCATTGCCGTGCTGGCAGCGGATGCCGTGCCGCCACGTGTTCGGGCTCGGGCGTGTGCCGCCAATGCTCCTCGCCAGCCCGCGGATGCCGCGCCCTCCGCGGTGTCCGGCCGCGTGTGCTCGTCTCCCATGCAGCGATGCCGCGACCTGTCGTCGCTTCCACTCGGCAGAAAACGCTTTACGCCTCAAGGGGCTCATGCGGCCGCGGATGCCGCCGCCAGGGCGCTGCCACAAGTCCGGTGGCTCGCGCTGCGTGCCGCCTCTGCAGCCACGTAGCCACCGCTGTTGTTGCACTCACCTGCGAGGCATCCAGCCACGCCGCCGCCTTTCGCCGCCACTTTATGGCTTTGAGCGGGCTGCTGGACGCCATACCTAGCCGGAACGCCCCGCCGCTAGTGAGTGAGAAGCTGGCGACTCGCTCCCATCTGAGCTGGGCGGAGGGTGTTGGTGAAAAGGCTTGAAATGAAATAGGAAATGAAATAAGATCGAGCCAATGTGTTGTGAACAACCATTCCGCATCATTCCTTTCGATCAGCCCGAGGCCACAAGTATACACGAGCAAAACTAGCCGGCCCGCGGGCGACCAACCGACGGGTTTTAGCCCCATGAACCTTCTTGGACAGGGCACGGGTAGAGATTTTAAACCATAAAAAATTTTCTTGGCCGAACTAAGGCCGAAATACATTTTTAGCTACTTTGTAGTGTAAAATACGCGGGTAGCCCGCCCAAGCCCGAACCCGGCCCGAAAAAGCTAGGCCCGACTTGCCCGATGGGACGTCATGGGCAGGTTTCGGCCGAAATAGCTGGGATTTTTCGGCGCCCGAACCCGACCCGCCCGAAAAATGCTCAGGTATAGCCACAAGGTGTACAGGGCGTTTTGGTATACAGTCCCAGATCAAAGCGAATGAGGCCATAGTCAACTACAAAATCTCTGGCCCGCCCACTCCAAACACCACATCGCAATTGGGGCTTGGACTTTTCATCGCTCTGCACAACGCCACGACTTCCCTCCCAAACAGTCCGTAATCCTCTCTCCCGTACAATAGCCGCGGCACCACGTACGTAATCACTCTCCTCTGTTCTCCGTGACACCGCTTTGCACAACAGGATCATGGGTAAATGCGGTCCAAGCGCACCTCGCCGCCGCCACCCGGGCGGGCGCGCGCCGCGTGATCACGACGGCGGGCGTCGACGAGCGCGCGCGATCGAGACCGTGGCCGGACGGGCGGCACGCACGTCTTCCACGTATGCGGCTATTGCCTGGTAGGGCATCGCCTCCGGCAGCTACGTGCGCGCGGTCGGTCAGGCACCTTCCGTCGGCGGCTACCACTAGTCCCCTCCGGTTCTTTCTTCGACGGCGACGCCGCGCGTCAGGCCGGGCCATTCCGGCGGCGGCCACGACGACGAAGTGCTGTTTCCATGCGGGCCTGGTGCATCTCAGGGAGCCGCCGACGCGAAGGCGTGCTTCAGCATTGCGTTCGTGATCCAGGCCGACGGACGCTCTTCCACGCGCTGGTGGGAGCCGATCACGCCGCCGATCTCTCTCCAGCACCACTCACCGTAGCCGCCGGCAACGGATCCGGATCGCCGCCGCCGCGCCGCTGCAGTCGTCGGCCGGGTTGCAGATTGTCACGCCGTCCCGATCGAGAGCAAAGGTGGAGGACTTTCGCCGTTCTCCACGGCGACCGAGACAGACATTAGAGAGAGAGAGGAGAGAGTCCTCTCTCCTTTGCGCTGTTCTTGCATCTGGCGACAGGAGCAGCTCAGGTTCGATGGCTGGGACGTTTTATCATGTTGTTTGGTTTGCAGCTTGAGGTTTTTCTCTCATGGAAATTTAATTAAATACTACATCTTTTAAAAGGAGTCAAAGTGGAGTATCCCTGCAAGAAAGCCTTTATTGATTATATACAGTAGCAAGTTATTTGACTAACTTGCAGTTGTACGTGTGTTGCACAAAATTCTGACCAACATTTGGCAACTTTTGGCAATCTCATTATGCAGATTGGTAGAGGGCAAGACTGAAAATGCATTTGCCTCAGAGGACCTACACACGTTGTTCATGGCATGAACACCAGAGGGATGATCTAGTCGGTGATCCTATATCTGTGGAGTTGTTTGCACAAAAGGCCAAAGGTTGGTACACAAGCTAATGCATCCTGAGTATGTGGAAATTCCTACGCCATTGATTACTCACTTACTGATATTGATGGTTACATAGTACTGATTTGTGTTGTTAAGAGCTGTATATAGTCAACAGTAAACTTTTGTTTTCTTTGTGGACTTTGGTCTGAAATGTCAAAGGGTCATACAACTTACAAGTGAATTTTGAACGGAACCAACATGTTGCATTTACTATTATTACCCTTCATTAGTGGTCGCCTCTATTTGGGCGGCTATTGTTTGATGTTGATTAATTGTGTCTTTTTACTTGTACAGGTCATCCTTCTGTTCGTATCCGGATCGCCGATTGAAGAGGAGAAAGGTGGAAACCTTTCGCCGTTCTCACAGTGACCGAGACTGAGAAAGTCCCTCCCTCGTTTGCGCTGGAATTGCATCTGGCGACAGGAGCAGCTCAGGCCCGATGAAGAAGCTGGGTTTTTCATCATGTGTTTTAGTTTGCAGCATGCGGTTTTCTCTCATGGAAATTTACTCAAATACCATTTCTAGACGGAGTCAAAATGGAGTACCCCTGCAAAGCTCTTTTGCGATTATAACAGTGCTATCTTTGACTAACTTGGTAGTTGTACGTAGTGTTGCACAAAATTCTGACCAACATTTGGCAACTTTGTACTTTCTATTAGCAGATTGCAGAGGGGAAAGACCGATCAAAACGCATATTTGCTCAGAGGACCTACAAACGTGTCATGCATGAACACTCAGAGGTAGTGATCTCAGGGCGGGTGATCCTATATCTGTGGAGTTGTTTCACGACAAAGGCCAAAGGTCGGTACACAAAGCTAATGCATAACACTGAGTATGTGGAAATTTCCTACGCCATTGATTATTCAATTATTGATGTTGATGGTTACATAGTACTGATTTGTGTTGTTAAGAGCTGAATATAGTCGACACTAAATATTTTTTCCTTTTATCTTCAAGAACTTTTGGTCTGAAATCACAAATGGGTCATAGAACTTTCTAGTGAATTTTGAAAGGAACCAACATATTGCATTTACTATTACCCTACATTAGTGGACGCCTCTATTTGGAGCGGCTATTGTTTGATGTTGATTAATTGTGTCATTTTACTTGTACATGCCATCCTTCTGTTCATACTCTTGCTACTAGTAAAGTGCCTGGTGCTATCAAATTCGAAAAC
>JADLZK010011268.1:0-46528 GCA_015847255.1 Hyparrhenia diplandra | reverse complement strand
TAGTAATGATAATTTTTTTATAACTATATTAATATTATTTTCTATAAACTAACAAAACTAAGTTTAACTGCGGGTTGGGTTGTAGTCAATGGTAGGATGGTTCAAAGGGACTTTCGCGCTCCACCGTGTCTCAAATCAAGTGCTCGTATCTTTCTTCTCGGATTTTTCCGTGATTTTACCTAAGCAGCATTGGCGGTGGGTACGACGCTCCTGGTCAGGACGAAGGACGATTTTAGGCGCCATGTTGACTTCGAATCTTCTCGCATCCGTCGACCGCCCGGTCCCGGGAGGTGCTAATAGGGGGTAGGTTTGCGTACGTGTGTTCATAGGGGTGAGTGCGTGCGTGTTGTGAGTGTCTGCTGTTGTATCTTGTAATTCTCAAAAAAAAAAATCGATGCAGACAACTTAATAGTCCCAATTTTCAACGTTTTATTCTTCATATCTCTTTTCCCTAAAATTATTCTTATAATATTTAGAATAAAATTCAACTTCAGATATCCAAATGGAAAGTGTTACCGTTCACATTTATATATTTTTTCTTTGGTTGTTTCTATAAACATCTTACTGTCAAAATCTACATGAAATTGTGTTTCATCGGCACATCGTGTGGCAAGTACATGTGCTAGAGGTGGCCATTTAAGGTTACCTGAGCTAGATAGTAGCATTTTAGAAGAGAAATTTCACTATTTCGGGTAAAATGATAGCATGATGCCCGAATTATCCAAACTAAAATTATGCATATCGACATAGTATCCAAACTAGTAATACGTTATTTCAAGTTTAAACATTTCAAAGTCGGACCTAGATAATTCATGTTTAGAATTTAGGTATAGAGTTTTTATAACTACCCTTCGGTAAGTTCAAGGTAGAGTTTCCCTTGAGGGTCCCTTTAGGCCGTGGAATACTTTTAAGAGTATCTCCATCAGTTTCACAATAACTACGTGTGGGGATCGATATTTGGGATATCCCTAAGCAATCACCCAGCCCACAATTAACGAGCCGAGGTAACTCAAACGTGTGACAAGACGAGGCACCCCGCGAGGTGTACAAGGTCTCACCGAACGCGAACCTCCTGACGATAAGCGAAACGCCGACTCGAGGACTCCACCTCCCGTCTTCATCGAGCTCTCCTAGGAGAACAGGGCTCAAGGCCGAGGACGAACTCAACGGAGGAGCCACCCTCCGCCCGCCGCCGAGCTCCCCACACAAGAGCCCTCAAGCGGGAGACCTCTCCGCCCCGCCCCTCGAGCTCTCCCACGGATGAGCTCCTCCGGATCCTCGTGGTGCTCGATCCCAACCCGAGACCTCTTTCCCCCCTCGCTCGAGCTCTCATGCAATGAGCTCCACGACGCCTGCCCCGCGAGAGCCCGCCCGCCCCGCCGGCCCCGAGGAAGCCCCGCGGGTACGGAGTTGGCCAACCACTCTCGACAAGCTCAACAACTCCCTGACACCGGCATCAGAAGCACGCTAGAAGCATACCGTGGCTGGGGGAAGCAACCAGTCTATCGCCGCCATACCCCGTCGACTCCAACAACTCCGCAGTGCCGCGCTGGTGCATTCTCCCGCACACAATCTACCACATCCACCAGATGGGAACGCTCCCATGCCGACACGGACTCGTTCCAACCACGATTAGAGACGGGCGACGCCCCACCAATCGCCCAAACCCCGAATCTCCGTATCCAGTACGACGACCAACCTTCAACGCCCGGCACTCCTTCGGAAGCTCGTCATCGAGCCTCGCTCGCCGCCACGAGCTCATCAACCGCCCTTTTATATCTCAGCCCTCACGATCTTCTCTTTACTCTCTCTCAAAGTCCTCGACAACCATGTACCTCCCCCTTGCGACTATAAAAGGGGGACCTCGCCATCGAGTTGAGGCGTAACACTTCACAAAGATTCTAGCTTCTCACCCACATTACCCACTGATATTGGCACTAGCCTCAATCACCACACTTGGGAGCCTCCTCCCTCTCTCGCCTCTGACTCGCCTAGGTATGGCACTCGGATAGTGATCACTCAATCACGCGATTTGCCCCGAACTTTAAATCTTGTGTCATTGTCTCCTAGGCCATCTCTCCTGGATTAGACCACCATTACGCTAACATGTATGTCGGAGAAACCTAATATTATTTTTATGAATATTAGAGGAGTCATTGCAAAGTACCCAATAATAATATGGAAGGTGGGCTCCATAGTAGTAATATAGAGAAAGAAGGTTGACATGTGGTAGTTGTGGTTCCCATCATCCCATGATAGTGGGGAGATGCAACCCGTTTTAACTTTTAAATCGAGGAGATGGAGAACATATTGGTCGTCATAGAAAAGGAGAGGTGTAAAGAACTGGTAGAGCAACAACAAAAAGGTACAAAGATATTGGTATTCCAATGCGACAAATTTATGGGGGGATAATGGTGATATTGGGGTAATAATGCTATTAAAACAACTAATGATAGGAGACGAATATAAGAGCAACACTAATAGTTTTGCATATTTGGGTTGGCATTTGTCGCAATCTTCAAGAATTTTGCAACTGGACTTGGCAAAACAAAAATTTGTGGGCATCGCCAATCACCTTATGCGCGACAAACCCGATTGCTCGATCGCTGAATCCGCCGGCCAAAAAATGGAGACAAGACCTGTTGCAACACTCAATGATTGATAGATGAGTGATCACCTTTGTTGTCGGCCATACAATAGCATCATTCATGGGTTGTATTGTCGTTCCGCGTAAACGAAGAGCTCGACGGGAAGGGTTTGCATGTGGGGAGGGTTCCCCGCGTTGTGGATGAACTTTCAGACGCCGCGGGGAGGGAATTCGCGTGACGAGGGACGTATGCCAAGTGCGACTTGGCTTGGCAGATTTGGGAGTCCAGGGGGAAGAATTTGCCGCCCAAATTCCTCCCGGCTTCCTTGCTCTAGATCTCAAACCGCCGCCGCCGTCGTGAGAGAGGACCCTCCTTCCGCGATCTTCCCCAGATCTGCCGCTGAGCCTAGAGAAAGGAGCATGGGTTCGTGGTCGCCGTCGAAGGTCACCGAGGACCTGCTGTTGGGTGCGTGACGGTCGGCGGCCTTCCGAAGGCGACCGAGGCGGAGGTGGATGGATCGCATCGCCCCGACGCGCCGCCCCCGATCCTCCGCGGGCTACGTCGTCTCTTTCGCCTCCTTCCACGACAGGGGGCTCGGCGTCCCAGCGTCCGACTTCTTCGGGGGGCGCTCTCGTACTCAAGCACCGAGCTCCGGCCGCCGAACCCCAACGGCCTGCTCCACATCTCGACCTTCACCACCCTCTGCGAGGGTGGTCGGGATTGAGCGGGGCCGGGAGCTCTTCAAAAGCACTACTTCAACGCCAAGGTGACGACAGCCCGACGGCTGAAGGACCCCCTATGGCCGATCGGTTGCACGTGCTGCCCCGACCAGGCATGAAGGAAAAGTACCCCACCATCGCCGCCCCGCCGGCCGAATGCCGGTGGAGAGACGAAAGTGGTTCTACCCCGGCGACGACGAACACCCTCTCCCGCCTTCACCGGGCGGAGTCTTCCACGACTCCGACGACCTGTGGAGAGACCCCCACGCCACTTGCTTCATGAGGTCAAGGTCGCCGCCCTCGAGGTGGAGCTCCTCAAGCAAAGTGGAGCTCACGGAGTCCCTCCCCTATGCTTGACCCTCGGGCAGGTCATCCCCCGCGGAGAGTTCTTCGCTCGGGAGATGGGTCGAGGAGAAAAAGCCCCGGGAGGGCACGGTGATCGGACGCCGCTCCCGCCGACGAGGTGGAGTGGCTAGTTAGCCGGAGACCGAAGGCCTTCAAGATCCCGTGGAGCCCAACGACGTGCAAGGCCGGCGCCGCGGATCCGACGGCGCGGCGCCGGTGAGTTCTTTTCTTCGTATCTCCTCTCGTTCGACTTGTCACACCCTTTCGTAGGGAGTAATTTTTATTCGCTTCTCGCAGATTGGTGAGGTTTATCTCGAGCCCCACCTTCCTCCGGGGGCGGCCCATCCCTTCCTCAGGCGCGTTCGCCGAAACGGCTCGCCTCGCCGCCGGCTGCCGCCCCAGACGCTCGAGCGCATCACCGCCGAGGAACTTTCGCGCGAGCGCGGCGCTAGCGACGACGCGCACCGGAGACTGGACCCAAAGGTCCGCGTCAGTGGAGGAGCAGCAAGGAACGCCGCCGCCCCGCGGCGCCGCCGCGGCCCATCGGTCCGCATCGCCAAGACGCGCCGCTGGCCTCCTTCGTGGTCGCGGCCGATCCGGCAAGAGGCCGCCGACGAGCACCGGCAGCCGATGAGAAAAAGGCGGCGTAGGGCGCCGTGGCTGCCGGGTAAGTACTTGAGCTCGCTCGTCGTTGAACTCCCTTTATTTTGCCAAGCTTGACTTCGCCTTTGTTTTATCGCTCATAGGGCGAAGGTCAAGCCCCCCCGGGGGCCCCGAACTCTTAAGAAGCTTAGGACGGCGACGGGGCCGAGCCCGCGCCCCTCCTCCCATCGGCAAAGTTTTTATGACGATCGCCTCCCTGTGCCCTGAGGGAGGAGGGCTCCGCCCTCCGGTTCGGCGGGAGTGCCGCCGCCGCCGCCTTCGAGCTCAATCCCGGTGGTCCAGCGATGGCCCGCTGGTACGCCGCCGCCGAGGGTTGGAGGACTTGGTGCTCCAAACCGCTCCAACCGCAAGCGCCGCTGCCGGTCACGGAGTGATCGACCAGCCTCCGTAGAGAAGGCGCGGATCGCGAGGACGCATCTCGCCCGACGCCCGTCCCGTCACTGGAAGAGACAGTGGTCGAGGCGATCACAGCGGCGCCATCGCCTCGGGCGATGGTGAGTCCTCGCCCCCCGCACGACGCGAAGAGGCGCCCGAGACACGGGCGCCACGCGACGCAGTCGCTGGACGAGCCCGCCGTGGAGAGACTCGAGGGGCGAAGAGGCACCCAGTGGTCGCGGAGACGCCGCGACGCGGCTTGCGCATGAGTTCGTCGCGAGACCGCAAGGCGCGAGGGGGAGCCGAGGACTCGGAGCGCGCGACGACGGTCGTGGATGAGCTCGCCCATGGAGACCTTTGCGCCCACCGAGGTCCCCCGAGTGCTCCTCCCGCCCACCCGTCGCCCGCGGTGGTCACTACAGAGCCTGCCACCATCGAGGTGCGGGAGGCCCCCCCTTAAGGCGTAGGTGACGCCCAAAACGCACCCGACCCGGATCCGCCGGACGCTGTCGGCCGTGACGCCCGAGAGCTCGTTGGAGGCCGGGTTGAGGGCCGGCCGCTGTCCGCTCGCGCTGTGGTCGGCCGGCACGACGCCGTGCGCGCCGATCGCCGGAGGTGCCGCCGCTCCCTACGGAGAGGGGCCGGCCCCCCCACCACCTCACCGGGGTAGGATTCCCGCCCTCGTACTGCCCTTTTTTCCGGGTCTTGACCCCTCGTGATATTAACAACCTCTCGTTTCTCCACCACAGACTTGAGGGACGCGTGGCTCCGCCCAACCACGTGGTGGAGGCTCTGAACCCCAGATCGAGGGTCTCCCCGGGAAGGCTCGGGCGGGGCTTGGTCCCGCGCGAAAGCAGGACTTGCCAGTGTCCCTCCGCCGCATCGCGAGCCCGCGTGGTGGGCATGATGACACGCGGAGCACATCCGCGAGGTCCGAGATCATGCTCGCGCCTGGGCTCCTGGAGGGGGTCGGCCGACGAGGTCCGCCTGTGGAGGCTGCGGGCGTGAGGCGGAGGAGGAGCTCGTTGTCGGAGCCGGCGCGCCCGCGAGCTCATGCGTAAAGAGCCCGACGACCGCGCCGGCCTTGGAGAACAAGGAGCTTGAGCGCCGGCGCCGAGCGGCCGGCCATGACACACACCGGGAGCGGAACGCGACGCCAAGGGGGAAGGCGCTTCAGATCGCGAGGCCGAGCCGAGGGGTGAGTAACTTCTTTTCGAGCTCGTCATCTTTCCCTTTGTTTTGGAGCTTTTTGTGGCCGATAGGGTGCCTTAGTTTACGACCACGAGGCCGCCGATTGGTCGCCTCTCTGTTTCACGCCTGGAGGCGGAGAGGATCCCGCCGATGTCGACAACCTTTCCTGCTGGAGGGAGCGAGAGGAGCTTTATTAGGCGCTAGCATGTAAGGCATTTCTTTTTCTCTTTACTCTAGGCCTCACGATTTTGATACTGGTTGTTCCTCCTCCGTGTACCGAGCGTAAGAAGTCTGGGACTCGGCCTCCTGGGAGCCCGTGAGAGGGACAACTCCCGGCCGCGGCGAGTCCACGGCGAAACATCTCGAGCTTTCGCTGGGCCTAGAAGGAGACGGACCTTCAGCACGAACGCGCGACCTCCCGGTCGCTCAAGACGAGCCGCAAGGAGAAGGCCGACGAGCTCCGGACCAAAGAAGTCGAGGCCTCCGCTCTTCTGAGCGGCGGCGAAGGCCGAGGGCGCGGCGCAGAAAGGCGGAGCGTGAGCAGCACACCAACCTCGTGCTCGACGTGGAGGTGTCTGCAGGCCCCTGGGTTGAGGAGGTGGAGGGGTCAGCCTTCGGGTGCTTCGTGCCCCGGCCGTGGTGAGAGATAACGCCCGCCGTGCGCCATAAGGCGCCGGGCCGTGGTCCTCGCCCACTACCCCGAGCTCGCGCCTCGACCAGGATAATGGGTAAGGGCTGGCCCGGAGCCAGCTGAGCGTCGAGCTAGATCGATGTCGTGGCTGGCCGCGGGGAGGCCCCGCTCGAGATGAAGCCGGGCGAGAAGGCTCTTCCGGCTCGCCGGTCGAGGAGCACGCGAGGTGCCCGAGCCTACCGCCGGAGGCGGAAGTGGAGACGGACTCTTCGCGACGAAGAGTAGGTTGCAGGGTTAGGTAGCTAGAGCGGCGCCGCCCCTTGTAAACAAAAGTCCCCGAGCTCGGGGTAGAATGTGTAAAATACGACAAGCTATCTATGTTATGAATCACTGCTTTATCTTCCCCCGTGATTGTGCTCCACTAGCTTATAGTTCTCTCGAGTTTGAATCCATCGATCGAGGCAACGGTCCCTTTTTTTCTCGTTACCACGGGCGCTAGGAGTTCGTTAGGCAAGCCGCGTTTGACCTCACGAAGATGTTGCTTAGAGCCCTTTAATCCTGCGGACTCGACGCCATCGGGAAGATAGGTAACGAAAAGCGAGGTTGAGCTGGTCGAGCTCTTCCCCGAAAGTGTTCGTGTTTTTGTGAAAAAGAGAGTTCGTGAAAAAGCGCTGGTGTGCGCCCGTCCCTTTGTAGCCCCCGAAAGCAAGGGCGGGCCTTCTTTGGAGGTAAAGGGCGGCCTTTGCTTAATGGCCGTGTGAAGAGGAGATCGAATGCTTGCACAATTTTTGGCATCGAGGTGTGTCATCGTTATTCAAGTTCGCATTATCAAAGTGACATTCTGAGAATCGCCTAAGGGTAAAAGCGACGTAGTCTATTTGAAGAGGAGATCTCTTGTTTGGTTTTAGCTAATTAGTGACACCTAAGGACTAATCTCAATGCTAAGTGTTTGATTAGATTGAGATTGGTCGTGCGGGAGTTGGTGCATGGTGATCATGGAGGATGGATCGAGGTGATCCAAAAGATGATCAAGCATGCAACTTCGGTGGAGTTTCGGAGATCAAAGGTCTCAAAGGCAAAGGTATAACCATAGGGCTTTTGATTTCGCACTCCAAGACACCATAGAGGGTGTAGGGTGGTTATAGGATCGATAAGCATTACTATAAAAGGGGGAAAACTTTCGTACACATCGATCCTCCGCGTGCCTTTAGGTTCAAGTCTCATATGCATGCATTCTAACCTAAATTGCTAACTCCGTCCCGCCGAAAATGGTTTCAAAAATGCTAACACATGGTGTCGAGGTGTTCTTCATGGTGTGTCGGCAACAAGAAACAAGTGATGTAAGTCGGTTTGGAGCAAAGGCGAAACGACGACGACACGCGATGAGAATTCGCAGCATTCGGCCGCGTGACGGACGCCTTTGATCGAGGAAGTTTGGAACCCGACCGGACCACGGTGTCGCGGGTCCGGTCGAAATTCCATAAGAAGGGTAAACCGAGGTTCGCCCGGGCCGACGGACGCACCACCGGATGCTTCCTGCTGACCGAAGCATGACGGGGCGCGCGGCCGGACCCGTCGAGACAGGGGAAAATCCACCGTTTGGGTGTTGTCGGTTGTGACCGACCCACCACGGACTCCGGCTCCGGTCCGGTCGCGGTCGGTCGGCTGCAAAACCGTGGGTTTCCTCCCAACGGCACATTTCGTGGTGTGGGGTATTTATACCCCCTTGGTCGCCTCTCTCTCTCTCTTGGTCATTTGAATCATTCCTAACATCTTTGAGCAAGCATGCAAGCCTCCCTCCTCTCTCATTCTTGATTTGAGCTTCATTCTTGAGAGAAGAGTGATCCAAAGTGCATTGTATTGTGTTCTTGCATCTAGAGGCACTGGGATCGTTGTGAGACGGTGGATTTCCGTTTCTCTTGAGGCACCGCTCCTAGCCTAGCTTTGGTGAAGTGGTGAGGCGTTGGCAAGAAGAGGTGATTGTTCTTGGCCACCTCCGGTTGATTTGTGAGAGGATTACGCACTCCTCGTCGGGAAGACAAAGTGCAAGGAATACATTGCTTTCGTGTCTTGGGTACCACATTTGTTGAGTGGTGTGTTGAGGCTAGCAAAGGGCACCGCCTAGCTCAAACACCATCCTTTGTGTTGGTTCCAAGACAACCGAGAGTAACTTGTCGGTGTACAAGCGAACTCGGGTGAACAAATCGACTTGTTCATTGTCTTCGTTTGTGGATCATCACCTTCGCGTGATTGATAGCTTATCTACTTCCCAAAGATTGGTTGACATCCCCTACACGTCGAGATAACAAGCCTCTCACTCTTGCATTACTTTCCTAGGTTATCTTGAGTAGAGAGCTAGCCTTGCTTTGTGTAGTTGTTCTTGCTAGCATAAGGACCATATTAGGGATTGCTCATTAGCTAGAGTAGTGACATAGACTTTGTGTGGACTAGAGATCATAGTAATATTTAGTCTTGTCACTAGAAGGTTTGCTTGACCACTAGAGCTAGTGCAAAACCGCTTACGCCGTGTTTTATACTAATCGGGTTTGTTTAGTTGAGTTTGTAGAAAAATTTTATAGGCTATTCACCCCCTCTAGCCATCTAGGACCTTACAATCCGGGGAGGACCTAAGACTTGATGGTGTCAGCTGGGCATACGAGATGTCTCACCCCATGAGCTCGATACCCCACTTGGCGACCCGTCCCCGTGGGCTCGGGCTACGGATGATCTCTCCGAGCCGGAATTTGGAGACGACGGTGTCGGATGAGCGCCGAAGTAGTGCCGCAGCCTACTACGGTGATGAGCAACGCCGTAAACGAAGCTTGCGAGCCGTGGATACCTCGCCTTGGTGTCGGAGAGGACCTCGGCCGATGAAGTAGACCGGCCGCTATACTGGAGTGCATGGTCTTCCTTTTCCCTTTCCACCACGAGCACCGTGCTCACCATGTGCAGGTGGCGGCGATGTAAAGCAACATGGCTCATCGGGTTTGGGCGGAGTTAGTACGGGCGGATTCGTCAGAGCTCTTTAAGGAATCCAAAGGCGGCTCGAGCCTCCGGTCCATGCCAAGCGCCGACTTCTTTAGAGTTTGTACATATGCAGCTACGCCGCCCGAGTCGAGCTATGAACCCGCGAGCGAGGGCACCAGAGACACCCTAAGGAGCCGCCACGCCCTTGATGTTTTTTTGATTGGACCCATACCGCGGATGGCCTCAATCTTCTCTGGTTGGCTCATGTGCCGTGCTTTGACATACTATGAAGCCAGAAGTTTTCCCGGCGAAACACCGAAGACGACTTCTCGTGGTTGAGCTTCACCTCGAACTCACTCGATCTTATCGAAAGACTTCCTTGAGGTCGGGATGAGCTCCCCCGTACGCGCTCTCGGCCTTGACTCACGATATGTCATCGACGCACGCCAAAACCTCGCTTCCCGAGAAGCTCCTTGAAGACCTTCTCGTGATACACCTCAAAAGGTAGCTCCCGCTTTGAGCCCGAAGGGCATGGTTACGTAGCGTAACGCACCGAACGAGGTGATGAAAGAGGTCGCGAGCTAATCGAGCTTGTTCATCGCGATCGGGTGATAGCCGGAGTATGCGCCGAGAAAATGTGAGTGTCTCGCACCCGAGGTGGAGTCAACGATTTGGTCGATGCGCCGCAAAGGAAACGGATCCTTTGGGCATGCCTTGTTGAGACTCCTCGTATAGCTCTTAATCATATTCTCCATTTCCCATTCTTCTTCAACTAGTATATGGCTGGCTATCCACTCCTGGATGATACACCTCCCAACAAAGCCCGCCGCTAAGAGCTTATCTATTTCCTGGGCTGATTGCCTACCGCCCTTCCGTCGGCGGGCCTGAGTCGCCGGCTTTCACCGGCCGAGAACCGGGCTTGATGTTTAAGGAGGCCTCGTGACTTCCCTGCATGCCGCATGTCCGGAGGTCTCCACGCCGAACACGCCGAGGTTCGCTACGAGGAAGTCGACGAGCTCGCTTCCTATTTGGGAGCCGAGCTCTGGACCGCCGAACGGTGCCCTCCCGCCGATCTTCACCGCCTTGGCGCCCCCGTCCCCGGCCAAGGATCCCGCCGCCTCCCGAGCTCGACGGCAGCTCGGGCCGGCCTCGCTCGACGTGCTTGCGGCCTCTTTTCCCGGCTGAGTCTTCTACCGCACCCACGCCGAGCATCTCGGGATGAGCTTCTCGACTCGATGAGGGCTGTGTACGTAACGGCTTCCTTTGTCGCAGCTTGAAGGCGCGCTCGAAGGTGGAGTTGACGGTGATCACGCCCCTTCTCGCCCTGGGATCTTGAGAGCTTGAATGTGTAGTTGGGGGGGATGCCAAGAAAGGTGATGCATGGTCGGCCCAACGAATCAGGCGGTACGCGCTTGTACGGAGCACCTCGTGCGAGCACCCTCCTTGGCGAAGTTGCTCGGATCGTCCGATGAGACGGGAGGTCACCCGGGCCGAGCCGAACGCCGCTTCCCCGGCACTACCCCGCGGGACGGGATCCGCGGAGGGCCGAGTCGAAAGCCGCGTGGGATGCCGAGGGCCTCCGTGGTGTCGATGTAGAGGAGGTTGAGGCCGCCGCCGGCCCATCAACACCTTCCCGAGGCGCTTGTTCCGATGATGGGGTCGATGACGAGCGGGAAACGCCCTCGATGCGGCACGTGTACGGTGGTCCTTCTGTCGAAGGTGATCGGGGCCTCTGACCACTTTGAGGTAGACGGTCACAGTGTGCCCTGAAGAGGACCTCGCTACCGCAGAGCTTCGGGCGCCGCTTTGACTCGGTGACGCCGGGGCCGCGAAGATGACGCGGACGGGCGCCGCCCCTCAAAGAAGACGCCCCGTCGCCGCCCGTCGCCGAACTCGTCTGCCGTTGCGCCATTGCCGCGCCGCCACTCGCCGCCGCACCGCCACAAACTTTCGAGGTTGCAGCCTTTGAGCTTGTGCTTGACCGTCCTCGTGGTTGGGGCATGGGAGCCGAGCTTCTTCCTCGGGAAGTCCTTGGGTGCCGCAAAGTTTGGCCGCCTTGGCACCGTGCTTCTTCTCGCCTACCGCGACGTCGCCCCCGCCGCAAGGTCGCTTGTTCATATTCTCCTTCTTCTTGGACCCCGTGAGTTTCGATCCTCGGCGGCTCCTGCCCTACCTTGTCCTTACCTCCTGCCTGGTGCCGTGGAGACCGCTGAGATGGCCTCTCGCCACCATGGTTCGTGGCGAGGTGGTGAGCCCTTCACCGCCTTGCTTATGGGATGCCGAAGCTTGCGGATGAGCCGCCTCGCAAGTCGCGTCGGCGTGAAGGCGGTGATGATCTCCCGCCGGTGGCGCCGCTGAGCTCGTTGCAGCTTGAGAAGCGGCGGATGTAGTCAAGCAGACTATCTCCTTTCCACAAGCGCCTGGCGAGGTCCCACGTGCTTGCCCTCGCGCGAGTACGCCCCTCGAAATTGCCGACGAAGACGTCACGGAGGTCCTCCCAACCGCCGATCATTCCTCGCAGGGAGGTGCTCGAGCCAGATCGAGCGGTCACAGGCATAGGAGGTTATGGATGATGAAGAGCTCGCCGCCGGGCTCCTCCCACCCCGCATGCGAGGCGGTAGTCCCCCTAGCCAACACCGGGTCCGCCTCGCTGTACTTCCGGACGGAGGTCGGGCTCGAAAAACGCGCTGGAATGGTGCGGTCGTGACTCGAGCCGAACACCCGGTCGCCTCCGTCGGTATGGCCTCGAGCTCCTCCTCGTGCCTCGAGCCGCCCCGAAAGCCGGGAGTGCGCCTCGACGTACTGCATCTCCGGGTGGGCTTCTGCCGCCGCGATCTCTTTGATCGCCATAGCGTCGCTCTTCTCTTGTCAGAGGATTCGGGCGGGCGGCGGGTCATGCGGGCGATCGCGGTGCTCAATACCGGATGTTCCTCCGCCTCCGCTACCGCCGGCGGCCGAGGGTGTCCTGCGGTATGGCCGCTGGCTCCGCCGACCAATATCTGGGCGCGACTCGCGGCAATGCCTCCCGGTGCTGGCGCCGGCCGAGGGAGCCCCGTGCCCTCCGCAGCGGCGATGCGACCCGAGCCTCCATCCGCTGCTCGGCGGCCCCTCCCCGATGAGGACCCGCCCGCCGGTGGCCCTCCCGTCCCGGCTCCCGGCTCGAGGTCCCGAAGAAGCTCTGGCCGCAGCCGAGTCTCCGAGTGGCGCCGGCCGAAGACGGTGGAAGGTCGGCAGCCTCGCCACGCGGGGCGCCTTGCCTCCCCCGCCCGAGCCGTGCACTCATCGCCGCCCTCCGACCCCTCCCGAGGGGGAGGGCGCGCGCCCCGGAAGCGATGTCCCGCTCAGCCTCCTCAAGCTCCTCGAGGCGCCGTGGTGCCCGCTGGGCGGGCACCGCCTATTGATCTGCTGAGCCCACCCCGAGCCGCTGCTGCTGAGTGAGTCGCCCGCTGCGGGTAGCCGCGCACGGCGCCGGCCCTGGTTCGCACATGTAGCACTCGCGGCTGTGGGGTCGACCGCGAGGCTTAGCTACGAGCGCGTCTCGAGACCGGGTCGCCGCCCGCGCCGCACGGACGCCGGGCGGAAAGCCGTCCCTCGCGGGTACATTTCTTCCGTTAGCCGCGAGGAACTCGCCGGGAGAGCGGCCGCCGCCCGGCCAGATCGCAGACGACGCGCGTTGGCGGAGAAGGTGACGTCGGGAAGAGCTCCCCGAGTCGCTCGGGCCGAGGATGTGCGAAAAGCAGTCCGCGCTGGGGCGACGGCCAAGGGTCACCGCCGATGGCTCAACGGGCCGGAGGTCGGATCCCGCCCGAACGCACTCAGCACGGCGCCGACACGCAAATGCCGCGGACGCAGGCGAGGCGCCATCTCGCCCCGCACCATCCGAGGGAAGGTGGCTCCGACGCAGGAGCCCTCGAGCCGGTGCCGCCGGTCAGGGTCCCTGCCGCATCGGGCCGGACGGAGAGGCGGTGAAGGAGGCCATCGGCGGTGAACGCCACACCAGCGCCGCCCCTACCCGGGCGCGCTAACTGCCGGGTCGTATACCACGGTCACAAAGAATCGACCGCTAATGTGTGCAACGATGGCCTAACTCAAGAACAATGACACGGGTTTTATACGGGGTTCGCAATCGGGCTCCCTAGTCCAAAGGTGTGGCACTATCGTAGCTCAAATGGCTCGCACGGGGAGTACAAGTGTGCGAGAGAGGGAGATGAGCTCCCTGTCTCTCGTGTCGTGGTGGAATCGAGTGGGTTATATGAGTTTGAGTGCGCTAGATTGCTTTGCCCTCTCCCTGGGCCGAGCCCCTCCCTTTTATAGTCGCAAGGGAGCCTCACAGAGTCACCGAGCGGAGGACCCGAAATAGAAGGAATACAAGTCTTGGGAGAGGAAAAGTCCTTCGCAATGCGGGCACGCACGCCGTCTGACGCGGCGCTGCGCCGCCACCCTACTCCCAGCACGCCGCCGGTCGCGGTAGCGTAGAGTAGAGGCGGCCCGCATCTCGACACATAGTATGTACGACGCCGAGCTTGAAGCTCTCTCGGGTCGGCGCGAGGGAAACAATGAGCTCGGCCCCGCCGCTCCGTACTTCGCCAGGCCGCATCGTCCGCCGCACGCACCGGTTCCCTGGCCGAGGTCGTGGAGGCGCCGCCTTCCTTAAATGCTTGTACTTGGTGTCACAGAGAACGCGTGGCCACAAGAGTCTCGTCAGGACTTGACCTCGTCCGCCGAGGTCATCGCTGTCGTAGCGCTTGTCCCTTGTGCTTGTCAAGGCGTGGCGTGGTTCGACAATCCCACGCCGCGCGCCATCGACGATCTTGGGCGCAGGGTGAGATCTCGATCGTAGACCGCGGCGCCGGCTCATAGCCGCCGACCGTGCCCCAACCATCATGCTCCGTATTCTCCCGATCCCCTTGGGTCCGACGCCGTGAGCCTGCTCGAGACGGAGAAGAGCCTCGTCCGCCGAGACGGAGCCTCGCCTCATCCTCGCGCCTCCGAGGACCTTCGTTCGCGGCGGAAGTTTTTCTCTCCCCATGGCGAGCTCGCGAGGTCATCCCCGGGCCTTCATGAACCGCCGGCCGCTTGAGACGGGATGTCCTCGCCGCCTTTGGCCTTGACCGCGGGCAAAGATCCCGCTGCTAATGGGCGTTCTCCCCTTGACATGAAAGATCAGGACGGTTGATTTGGTCCGGAATATCTGTGTCCCACAACAGCATTCTAGCTTCTCCACCCACATTACCCACTCGATATTGGCACTAGCCTCAATCACGTAGACTTGGGAGCCTCCTCCCTCTCTCTCGCCTTGCTTGTACTCGCCCTGGTATGAGCGTTTGAGCTCGGATAGTGATCACCACTGGACTAGGCTGCGCGATTTGCCCCGAACCAGTATAAATCTTGTGTCATTGTCTCTAGAGCTAGGCCATCGGAGCACGCATTAGCCAGACATTACTGTGACGGTGGTATTAGACCACGACATTACGGCTAACATGTATGTATAGGATAACCTAATATTATTTTTATGAATATTAGAGGAGTCATTGCAAAAAGCATACCCAATAATCATATGGAAGGTGGGCTCCATAGTAGTAATATAGAGAAAAGAAGGTTGACATGTGGTAGTTGTGGTTCCCATCATCCCATGATAGTGGGGAGATGCAACTTCCGCTTTTAACTTTAAATCGAGGGGAGATGGAGAACATATTGGTCGTCATAGAAAAGGAGAGGTGTAAAGAACTCGGTAGAGCAACAACAAAAAGGTACAAAGATATTGGTATTCCAATGCGACAAATTTATAGGGGATAATGGTGATATTGGGGTAATAATGCTATTAAAACAACTAATGATAGGAGATTTAATATAAGAGCAACACTAATAGTTTTGCATATTTGGGTTGGCATTTGTCGCAATCTTCAAGAATTTTGCAATCTGGACTTGGCAAAACAAAAAATTTGTGGGCACGCCAATCACCTTATGCGTCGACAAACCCGATTGCTCGCTGATCGCTGAATCTCGCCGCCCAAAAAATGGAGACAAAGACCTCGCCGCAACACTCAATGATTGATAGATGAGTGATCACCTTTTGTTGTCGGCTATACAATAGCATCATTCATGGGCTTGTATTGTCGTTCCGCAAAACGAAGAGCTCGACGGAAGGGTTTGCGTGTGGGGAGGGTTCCCGTTGTGGATGAACTTTGACGCCGCGGAGGGAATTTCGCGACGAGGGGCGTATGCCAAGTGCGACTTGGCTTGGCGATTTGGGAGTCCAGGGGAAGAATTTGCCAAGTTTTGCAAAAATGCCAAGTGGAATGCAAAACCGTTGGAGACCTCTTTTAATGTTTTTGACAAATTTTAAAAATGACAACCTTATTTGTAAAACTGTTGGAGTTGCTAGAGAGAAGATTGTGGAGCCGCACGTAAGTGTGACCCATTACTCTTTTTTAGAGAAACAGCCCATTAGTATTTTGTCACGACCCGAGGACACTTGGCGGACCTAGTAGATAGTCCGTAGACCCGGGACTACCCCGAAATTTGGCCCAAAACTTTTTTACTACTTTGCACCACAACCCACCAAATTGGCCCGATGCCTCTATCTCTCGACGCAAGTCCAACCCACCTTCCAGACTCCAACACCATATCACAAGTGAGCGCGCTCCAAATGACGGAGTTGGCGGGCCGGGCAAATAGGCTCAAGCGCCACCTACCGCTACGTAACAAAGGAAGCCCCACTTGAGCCCCACCTAAAAAATTTTGTCGATGAGTCCCCGCTTGGTCGCATCATCCTACCTTGATCGGTATAATCAATCAACTAATCCGCGCCGCAACTAATTAAGGCCCAACCCATTAACGTAAAAGGGAACCCTATCCCAAATACGCAAGGGCTATTTCCAACAACTATGGGTTGCGTACCCCATATTATCCAACGGTCCGAGCTTCATCGAGATGCGTGCTACTAGGTCGGGTCTCCTATACTCCTACTACGAGTTCACGCTCCGGTTTTTTACGGTGTGGCGTTGGCGCCAGAGACACACGATGGGCAAAGGGAGGGCCGTCTAGGTCGGGGACACGTATGCGCCTGGGCCGCTAGTGCAGCCGCGCACTGCTGTCGGGACACGGATGCGCCGCTTCCTAGTATAATGATGCTTTACCACCGCCCACGAGAGTACCGGGCGTCCGACGGACACGAGAGTAGTGGTCCGTAGAATCCAATGCAATGCAAACGCACATGGCGCTCGTTGATGGGGATTTGACGATCCGGGTCTTGAGGATACCCTCGAGAGAGAGAGGGACCGGTTGAGGAGAGAAGCAACACGACACCCGGCGCCCGCGGACGCCGGCCGCACCGATGCCCCGCCTCGATGACACCGTGGTCACCTACCGACTTGACTACACCGGCCATGTTGCTCCCGATGGCAACGGGAGAAAATATCCGCGCACCCGCGGCATGAGACCCCGGCGGCGCGGATACGGCGCGTGAGTCCGTGCCCGCGGCACTCCGCACGGCACCCGGGCATAGAGTTGTGCCCAATCCGGCAAAATCACACGGAAAGAAATAAGACCGCATCCTCAGAACCCGCCATACCCGCACCGACACGCGCCACTATCGAAGAAGGATATATGCTCGTGCTACGGGGTTCCCACCCAAATTCCCAATCCCCGCTTCACACTCCACCAACAGCCGCCGCCCCGTGACCCTGAGGCTGTGACCCACGCGACACACGGTCGCGTCTCGCCTCCCCAGTCCCCACTTCGCGAGCCGCGGTCGCGGCCCCCTGGCATCGCGCGTCCCCGCCTCCGTGCCTCCCCACTCGCGGGCTGCAGCAACCGGCGAGCACGGCTGCTTCGCTCGGCGCGCGCTTCTCGACGGCCGCGGCGAGATCTACGCGGAGGGAGGCTGCGAGCCTCTCGGCGGAGGGAGAGGAGCGGCAACCGGCGAGCCAGGCACGCATCTCGGCGGAGGAGCATCAGCGCGAGCCTCTCTGCGGACGGCGGCGGCGAGATCTGTGCGGAGGGAGGTGGCCGCGAGCTTGCTACGGGGAGTCTCCGTCTCCGCCTCGCAGTCCACGGTCGTCTCTCGGCCTTGGATTGGATGGTTTAGGAAAATAAGGTAATAATAAGTTCTCTACATAGAAGTATGTAGAGAGTGTTGCGATGGTTTTTTTCTTTAATTGAGTCCCATTACCATTAATTTTTCCTTTAAGTTCTCTACATTTGTTGAGTCTTCAGGTGCCCTCGTCTTCACAGATCCTCTAGTTTACTTTGTGTTATTTTACTAGTTCAGATCCGGGCCCTTCAGATCCTTGCCACCTTCGAACGTGAGTCTCAAAAAAGCTTCCCTATATCGATTTAATGCAATGGTTGTTAGTTCCTCTTTCTGTCCTTCCCTGGATCTACGATTTTGTTTATTCATTAGTGCAACAACCCTGTAGGTTGTTATTGTATTACAGCGCATGTTAGTTATCATGCAAACCGAGAAGATAGTTTATATTCTTTATGGGCTACTATAGGTCCGTCACTAACCACACCACAAGACTGTATAGATTATTTAGTTGCATATTCATGGTACAGCTAGGCAGCACAGAGTACCTCTCACTTTTGATCATAAGTACAGGAAGCTAAATCTTTGTCTTTGAAAGCTCAGTACTTTTGTGTACATGATACATTTGTTGTAATCTGTAAGCTAATTCTCGTGTAATCTGTAAAAGGTATTTAATATTGCTTTTTCTTAGCGATAATTCATTTGTTAGAAAATCCATGTATACATAATACAAAAATTTAATTTTGATCAAACATTTTCTATACTATTCACCTTGTAAGTGTAAGACAATTCATTTCTAATCACTGCAATTTAGCAATTTATTTCGTGTAATCTGCTCAAATACTTGAATGCAGAAACCTTAGAGTTCGTACTCGAATCTGCTCAAACCTTAGAGTTCGTACTTGAATATGCTCAAATACTTGAAATGCAGAAACCTTTACTTTTGTGTTTTGTCATGATAAGAATGATTTTTTCTATTAGTATGAGTTTAAGTAAAAAAGAGGTTTATTGATAAGATTGTAAAGGATTAGGGGTTGTAAAGGATTAGGGATTGTAGATCATCATCTTTGAGCCTAGAATTGAATTAAATTTTTGTAAGTTTTCAGGATTTTTGAGGCAAGAAGAAATCAAATATAGCATTTCTTTTTAAGAGGTATAGGCAAAAAAAAGTTTACCAATTTTGGTTAATTTATAGTCATTTTACTGATTTTTTTCTTTGAGTTTTGTTGTATTGGGTAAGAGTTTTTTTTTGATGAGGACTACCCTTGTTTCAATTTCTAGGTCCGCCACTGTTCGAGGAGAACTTGTCGGTCCGTGCTCCTGCGCAGGCCCAGCCCATGAAAACACGCGGACACCTTAACGGGCCCACATTTCAGTCACCGTTCTCCGGGGTTTAGATAGGTTTTTGCCATCGCCGCAATCTTTCCTTTCTTCGCTTGATTCCCTCCCGCCGCCGCCACCGGAGACGCCGAACCACGACAGCGCCCCAGCGTTTCTCCTCCTGCTGGAGTAGCAAGGAACCGGAGAAAAAGCAGCGCAAGAGAGATGTGGTACATATGCGTCTTCTACCACAGGCTCCTGGACTACCGGCGACCGGAGGTGGAGTCCCGCCGAGCTCTTCGCCGCCCAGCGCCGGCGAATCCGCCGAGTGGCGCATGCCGGAGAACCACCACGTAGACTCCCCTTCCACCTCGTTCGCCCTCCCTGAGACGAGCGCCTCGCCGCCCAGTGTCGCCAACCGCAGCAGCGCGAGCTCAAGTCCTTTATTACTTTCCAACCTTCTCCTCTCTCGCGTTGCCATTTATTGATTCCTCTGCGTGATTCTCTCCCGCGTCGTGCGGGGTAGGCTTGTTGGTGAAGGGGATCTACGAGCTATGGGGCCATGGAACCACCTACGAGGAGCTGGAGAAGTCGGTCCGAGAGTACCCAGATGAGCGGAAGCTACCGTTCCTGACCCCGGAAAGCACCTTCAAGATCGTTATCGATAGCTTCGGCAAAGTGATCAGCTCCCAAGAGCAGAACGAGATCATACAGAGCCTCACCTACATACCATTCAAGGTTGATGGCATATTATTTCGTCCATTTCTTTTGGTGCTGATCTTATGGATGCTGCTGAGTGGTATTAGTCGCGCAACTAGGCTTCACCTTTTTGTTTATTTTCAGGGACGTGTTAATTTGAAGAAGCCTGATCACAGGTTCTTTGTCATGGAGACAGATGACTATGGATCGAACAATGGTCTCCCACCAGTTGTGAAGAGGTCAATATTCTTTGGCGGGAGGTTGGAGCTGCTGATAGGCATCTTCTGCCAACATACCAGCTCAAGAGTAGGAAGTACATTGGCCCGACTGCAATGGATGCTGAAATGGCTTTCCTCATGGCCAATCAGGGTCTGGCCAGACCTGGGAAGCTTGTCTATGACCCTTTTGTTGGGACCGGTAGCATTTTGGTCGCAGCGGCACATTTTGGAGCTATGACGATGGTTTGTGTTTGTGTGAATAAATATACCCTTTAATTTTGTTAGTCTCTATGTCTTTCTGATAAAGGCTTTTCAGGGTGCAGATATCGATATAAGGGTTGTACGGGATGGACGTGGCCCAGATTGCAATGTCTGGAGCAACTTTGAGCAGGTGATTTCATGCTGTTATCTTCAATCAGCTTCTTGCATGCTATTGTTGTCTCTATAGCCCAGTCATCAACTTTTATACTCTATTTGTGACTCTTGTTGATTATATCTCTAGCTTATCTCAACAAATCAGTAACACTCATAAGTTGGTCTAGCAATACTAGATTTTGAGACTATGTACCATATTTCTATCCTTGACTCAAAATAGGGTCTGTTTGTCAGTGGTGGCCCAAGTGGTTACCAATAGGGATGAGGCAGGGTTTCATTGTTCTTTTATTTGTTTATTTACATTGATTCAATTGGAGAATTGACTCAACTTGTTGGGATAATATGCTTGGTTCTTTGATGAGCCCTTGCTGAGTGAGAAATCGAATGGGATCAGTGCTGGCAAGTTTTTATCTTTCTTCCAAGGGAGAGCTATTTCTATTCTCTTGGGCTGGGAGAGCAAGGCTTTCTCTTGTGGGCAAGCCAACACAGGAATCAAACATGCCCATGCTTGTTATATCAGCCTCATTATGTCATGATTTGCATGATTTTTTTTTTTTTACTAGTTTAAGTCACAGAAAACATCCATGTTTAGTATTCACCTTTTTCTTTTTTGGCACAAATATTTAGGGATTCATTTGTTAATTGTATAGCTGGAAGATTTAATGTTAAGCACTAACGTTTTGTCTGTTTATCAGTACAAGTTACCAGAGCCTTTGTGTTTGCTAAGGGCAGACAACAATCTCCCACCCTGGCGCCCAGGATTGAAGGAGGTAACAGTTGTGCATTATGTACTATTTATGGGCATGTATTTTCATGTTAACATTCATTAGTGCTTAGTAGTGTATGAAATGAAAATGTGAGGTATCCTTTTGTACAAAATGCACAATATATAACTTATCTGGTTACTGGTTAGTATGGCTCTACTGCTGGAACGAAACTTTTTTGTGCGTGTGGGACAGCGGTGGTCGGGGGTGGGGATCTTATTTTGCATGACGGAGTAGCATATTAGGCTAGAATGTAGTGCAAGTTCAATATAAAATTGTATGTATTTGCTCTCAAACTCAACAAAATTCCTTCATGATGCTCTCACTTAATCATAAAAGCCTTGTCTGCAATGGTTAAATCCATTACCTATAGCATAATTGCATTGCTACATGAAATTTGATTAAAGTTTATATTATGAGTTTTTTAGTTTCTTTATTAGTGTGTCTCCAACAATATAAGCTAGCAAATGTGGAAGAGACAATAGCAATTATATCATGTTGTGTGAGAGGGGCATCGTGAAACGTGAGACTATTTCTTGACTCTTTGCTAGCCTCTTGTCCTTTGCACTATTCAAACGAATAAAATTTTTGATTCAGCTAGCCCTAAGCTGGAGCATTGGGGACACTCTTAGGCTTTCATATTCAACGAATAAAATTTTGATTCAGCTAGCCCTAAGCTGGAGCACTGGGGACACCCTTAGGCTTTCATTTGGGAATAGTTCCTTTTATTGGAGTCTACATTTTGTGAGTCTGTCTTTATTGTTGCTTCTGCCTCCATAAGCTATTTTGAAATTCACTTGCTCGATCAAATTTGTTTTGAATCTTAATTGAAAATGCCACTGCCTGTCATCAATCAGATGTTCGATGCAATAATTTGTGATCCACCATATGGAGTCCGTGCTGGTGGCCGGAAGTCTGGTGGTCGGAAGCTCATAAAGGCGTCAAAGGCCCTTACACAGTGCCGGATGAGAAACGGGACAACCACATCCCATCAACTGCACCATACAGCCTCGCCGAGTGTGTCCATGACCTCCTCCACCTCGCCGCAAGGATGTTAGTCATGGGTGGCAGGCTTGTCTTCTTCTACCCTGTATTGAGAGGTGAAGATGGTGCTGCAAACCCGCAGTTCCCAGAGCACCCCTGCTTCAAGCTGATCACGTCCTCTGAGCAGATCTTGAGCTTTCGGTACAGTCGGGTTCTGCTGACCATGGTGAAGGTCGCGCCCTACACCGAGGAGATCGAGAAGATGGCCGCAGAGTGGCACCAGGAGTTCAGGGAGAACCACCAGAAGTGGATGGAGGAGGGCAACCTCCACTCCGCCGTGTTCGAGCCCGCTCAGGATGGGAAGCCTGATAGGGAGTCCAAGCCCAAGTACAGAGGCAAGTATGTGTAGCAGCGCAGATACTAACCTGTTGAATTTTGTGGAAAGACATTTTATTTTTATGGTGTCCTATTCTGTTCTGCATCCTGAGCTAGAGCGTCCCCCCTATACCAAATTTTATGAACTAGAGTGTTGGCAAGCGCTGCGAGATGCACCACTGCCCCAAAGTGTAATTGTAACTTCATTTTGTCTAAACTTAAATTTTTGGTTGACACAGCAGTCTAAATTGGTGCTGCTGCTTTTACTGAATTAATTATGCGAGACACATGCCCTATTTGAAGTACATGTATTTTTTTTTCTTTTCTTTTTATTTTTTAAATGATTTACTACGGTTGTATATTTGGTTACTTGCATTAAGTCCTACAATTAAGCCTTACTACATATATGCAATGTCTTGGTGTTTATTTATGCATTAAATTGCATTTGGTGAAGTTGTATTTGATTGCTTACCGAGGTGAGAGACGTTTTTATATAATCATAAACTTAAGCAATTATGAAATAGTTAATAAGATCAAATCTTGAATTTACTTGTAAGAACTTATCTAAGAGTGTGATTACTGATTAACCAAACACAAGAAGCAAATTTGAAGACAGCTGAGCTGAGGCTAATGCATCGATATTTATATTTATCCACATACTAGTGCCATTCAGGACTAGCACAAGCCAATCCAACCCTTTTTCTGTCTTCCACGATAAATTCCGTATTATTTGATTGCACTACAATACTATATTGCATCTGTCTCTTATGGTTGATCTGCACACAATAAATTTCGTATTATTTGATTGCACTACATTGCTATAGTGCACTATCTGTCTCTTATGGTTGAGCTGAATTACTGTCCTGTATTCTTCATTTTTGTCGAGTGCATCAACAAGAATACTACACATTTAATCAATTCCGTTCATCCGTTCATTCGTTCTTCACTGATGAGCTGAGTTATCCAGTGATATTTACAGATTATCCCAGCAAAGATTTATCCAGTGAAGCATGAGTACAGCATGAGTACAGGGCATTATCCCAGTTCATTTGTGTGCATCACATTCTTCAATCGTCATATCAGTCCAGCTTCCATTTGTGTGTAGCGCAGTCCTCATTTGTCATGCAACACATACTGTATTCTTGTTTGGTGAGATCGTTCGTCGGTTCATATCATGTCACTTTTATAGTTATGCTAAGTCTAATCTAAGTTACAAAATAGCTCAGTCATGACGAAGAAATATAAAGGAACCAGAAAACAAAAACGACAAATGTTTAAGACAGATATACAAGATGTAGCAGCTTGTTGTCGAGGCCGTCACAAAACAGAAGAAAATCTGAGCGGCACGGAGAACTGCAGTTTTGTTTTCGCCAACCTTCAATGCAAAGATCGCCACTTATCTGGCCCCTTTGCTCTGCAAATTGGCTTCCATCTATCTATTTCTTTAAAACTACTCCTTTTCATCATCATCCAAACCAATTAAAAGCATCAGATCCAAAACGTCGACGGCTAAAAAAGCAAATCAAAGACGAATGTTGCATTGGCTTTCGCCCTCTGCCTTTTCGAGGAAAGAAAAAAAAAAAAGGACTTAAAGCAACAACATAGGGAGGTAAACTCGAGAACCATCAGAAGCCATTAGATTTGACCTCAAATGAAATTCAGTCCGCATCATGGTTGGATCGGTCGATCCACATCATCTGGCTCCCAAGAATCACTCAGGAAGCCTCCACAAAACGCAACCAAAAACAGAGAAAAAGCTCCGCTCATGTACGTAGAAGGCTCAGAAGAAAAATGGGTAGAAAGTTTGCTTGTCAGCCCAAAGAGAGAGAATAACAATCCCCTCTATTCAGAGTGGTGCATGACTTTGTATCATCATCGCCCCTCATTACAACCTCGCTTTTCCTCTCCATACGAGCAAGAAAGAGAAACCAACACCAGAAGAGAAACCAGATCCAAAACCAAGCAATAAACACACGACGCTGAGGACAAAGGCAGGCACGAGCCGAGGCAACGTTTTCTTGCTGCTACTGTGGCGGCGGCGGCGGCGGCGGCGGGCAGAGAAGGAGATGGTGGAATGGAATGGGTTCAAGAGGGTCATATTTATAGGTGCCACGCGGCGACGGACGCTTCTCTGCTAGGGTTTCTCTAGGGCAAATTTGCTGGCGCAACTATGGCCCAACAGCTTTTTTGGGCCAAAAATTTAGTAATCGACCCGACGAAGCTGCTGTTTCTCTAGTGCAAATTTGCTGGCCCAACGACGACTCTTGTGTATGTTTTCTGGCCCAACTATGGCTAACAGGCTTTGTCAATTGTTATCATGATGATAATACAGGCGCTGAGGCGCCACAACTGCCTTGTCGCCTTCATTCATTCACCATGAATATGATGTTATCATGAGTGGGCCAGGGGGAGTTTATGCTAAATTCGGTGCGGGCTCAGCTTGCATAAGCTATGGCGGATTACGTGGTTGCCTTTGGATCGTCAGTGGGCCGCGGTAAAAGATAAGGGACTTAGGACCCAAGGTGTATTTTACTCTAGAATGAATTATCTCTACAACATAAAAAGAATAAAGAGAGAAGATATTTTTTTTTTTTGTGCGACATTCGCTTTGAGTCTGCCCAACCGCCACCCCATGCGAAACCGAAGGGAGAAAAGGAAACAAATCGCCATGCGACCTAATAAAGAAAGGAATTAACCACGTAATAAAGGAAAGAATTAATCATACAATAAAGGAACGGAAAAGGAAACGAATCGTCCATGCTACCTCATAAAGGAAGGAATTAACCACACAAGAAAGGAAAGAATTAACCACACAATAAAGGAAAGAATTAACCATGCATGTTGGTTGTTGCGATAAAAATACTCCTGCTCTTCCACCCGTAAATAGAAGGAGAAAATCTAGGAGGAAAAGAAAAAAACCCACAGCGCCCATTCTCCTCCTCGGGTCGAAGGGACTTTTTTCCCTTTTTGAGCTTCCATGAGAGAAAATTAGGAAACTAAAAATAAAATAGATCTGCCTGCCCAAGCGAATTTAGAAGATGCGAACAATCACGCCCCTCCACACTCCACACCCGCACGCAAATTTGGGCGGTGCGATCCTCTCCACCCATGAGAATTTGGAAGGTGCGATCAATCACGCCCTCCCAACCCGCACGTGAATTTGGAAGGTGCGATCCTCTCCACCCATGCAAATTTGGATGGTGCAATGAATCACGCCCCCCCCACACCCATGCGAATTTGAAAGGTGCGGTCAATCACACCCTCCCCACCCGCACGCAAATTTGGAAGGTGCGATCCTCTCCACCCATGTGAACTTGGAAGGTGCGATCAATCACGTCCCTCCCCACGCCCATGCAAATTTGGAAGGTGTGATCAATCACGCCCTCCTCACCCGCACGCAAATTTGGAATGTGCGGTCTCTCCGGCCTCCCCCACCCGCACCAATGGTCAAATATGCATACACAGGGTCCTTAATAATATTATCTTAGGCGAATTACGAAGAAACCCATAAATAGAGTCTAAAAACCCGCGATATCCATGATTGATTGTGTTACTTTCAAAAAACTTACTTAGATTAAATATCATTTTAATATCATTGTTTAATTTTATAGTATTATTATATTATCATGCGATCTATGTGTTTTTATATAAAATTTAGTTATCCCGTAGCAACGCACGGGCGTTTAACTAGTACAACATACAAAAGAGAAAGATAATAAAGCATCCACGAATGGATTTGACATAGAGAATTGCAAGGAAAGGGGAGAAATTGAGTGCATATAGTATGTATGTACCATGTCTCAGGCCATATACCTGCCATGAATGGTCGCCGCATGTCCGGTAAAACACGATCCAACGCTCGTGGTCACAGTGAACTTATCTCTATATTACAAACCACACACGTGTTGACCAAACTCTTGTTTGCTCAGAATGAAGGTCCGTCATTGTGGATTAATTTTTTTCTTGTACAGTAAATAGTAAATTGTATAGGAAATCACAATCAAAGTTTTGTTTTTAGCGACGGTGTCGTTGTCCAAAAAAATTAGAAGGATTAGTGAACTATTTAGAAAGGAGTAGCTTTGCTTTTCTTTTCTGTCTTTGGTTCAGTTTGTTGCTTACCCCCTTACGTCGTGTATATATGTTTCACTACAATTTAACGTGTCGCTGGGCAGGTTGGCACAGGAACTAAGAAGAGAGAATCCCTTGTAGGCTATTATAAAAGATGCAACTTCCTTGTTTGACATCGGAAAATTTTATCTTCCTTGTGGACCATGAGTTTGCAAATTTTTCTTCCCTACTGGCCATTGTCGTCATCTCGGTCAGAGCACAACCAGCTGTGGCCCGTGGGTGTCAGTTTTTCCGATTAATGGCCACTTTACCCCTATTTTGCACCTCGGCCGCTCAGCTCTCCGGCAGTCTCACGTGCCCCGCGCCGCGCGCTTCACCCGCCTCGGTGTCGCCGTCCAGGTAGACGGCCGCCTCCGCTTCCTTCTCGTGCTTGTGGCCGTGGTGACGCAGCGAATGTCGTGGTGTTGAAGCCAAAGAATACTACCAAGCGTGTGTTGTGATGGTCCTTGAGGATGGCGTCGCCGCAGCCGTGCCTCGGCACCGGCGGTGTCCCAAAGCCCCCCCCCCCCAACGTGCTCAACCCGGCCAAGCACGTGAGCAGCGAACGTCGCAAGAGGCATCAGGGACCTTGAGTTCGCGCACCACCATCACGAGAACAAGAGATGGGGTTTCCGCTTAGCCAGGAAGCACGCGTCGCGTGCCGTTGTTCGACTTGGTCTTCGGGCGGTGAGGGGAGCAGGCGGAGGAGGGAGGCGGGTGGGTTGTGCGAGACGGCGAGAGAGTGGGGAGGTTGCAAAGTTGGGAGGCTGACGTGTGGGACCCACCTATAAGAGGGGCAAAAGGTTAATTATAACCTATCGTTAGCTGTCGTTCCTCAAAAGCTAACAACAATGGCATACACGGGTACAAAAATTTAGAGCAGTGGCTCATGGGCTATGGTAACTTTTTTAGTGACACACAAGGCATTGAGAACTTTTATGATGGCTGTGAGGGAATTCTCCCAATTAAGAAGAGGAGCCAATGATTTGAACACCCCTAAACGTTAAAAGAGACTAAGGGAATATTATAAAGTTTGACTAAATTTGTAAAAAATACATGCAACATGTATTTATTTTAAAAAAAAAGATTAAACGGTCAATCTAATGCTATTAATTCGATACCATAAATATTATTATTTTCTCATATATATTTAGGCAAACTTGTTTCCTTGTAAGAGAAACGATAAATAGTTTAGAGACAGAGGCAGGAAGTATTTTACTGAATTTACATTATTGTCACCGTGCGTGGTGCCAGGTGGAAATCATTTCCGTTGAGGATGACGCCGACCAACACCAAGAAAAAGTACTATAATAAAAATAATAGAGAGCGTTTCTTGTTGATTTGGTTAAGAGATCAACAATTTCATTTCGCCTCGTAGTCTTTGGTTGCAAGCTAGCTGCAGCAACAGCAGTCCTGGTTCCATTTGTGGTTACACACAACACTTTTAGAAAGGTCAAGAACGTGATTTTCCCCGGACCCTTTTTGAACTAGCTAGACGCGTTATCCGTGCTGGTGCTGTGCCCTCTACTCCAATCAAAAGCTCTCACTGTATCGTGTTTAATTTCGTTGCAGGCAAGATAGCTAGGACACGCATAGCGAAGAAGAAATATGGGCTAGCTAGCTCATCTCCCCATGTGGAAGCAAAGTAAGACCTGCTCCGTTATTATCCTATCCTCCAATGCATACAAAAACTAAGTTAAGAAACAACAACATTAGTCTGTGGCGTGTATTCTTCTCTGCAAAATCACACGTACGCATCACCTGCCCTCCGGATACTACGTTACGTTTCGGAGAGAGATCAGTGTAGCTCGAATTGGCAGTCCAAGTCATGCTGTTGGACCGTACCTCAACGAACTCAACCTTTTATTCCACGGGTAGCTAGTAGCTACATCCATCATATCAATCTTGCGCACACTTTCACCTAATACACGGGAAAACTAAGATTGCTTTAACCTTCGCTGGATCTAATAACTAGCTCGTTACAAATATAACCCACCGGCCTAATGGTTCAATCGATCAGGCCGGCCGGGTCAATTCAAGATATATTATTCCCTCCTCTCCTTTTGGCATATTTATTCGCTTTCTTTCTTTTGATCTGAAAACTCTTTCAATTTCTTTTGATGTATATAAAAGAGGTTAATTCCATCCCTATTTTCATCCTAGCTAAGCTAGAGTACATAGCTTACAAACATGTAGTAGTAGTGTAAAAGTTTGGTTGAGTTTACATGAATCCCTTGGCCACAAAGCTAGCTAGGCCACATGCAGCTAGCAGCTGCAGAGATTTAATTTGCTTCAGGTCCAACCAAACACAAGCACACGCGCCGCCCTCCGGCCCGATGCACCATCCATTCGATCATCGGTTAGGTTTGGTGAACATATCTCAAACCCCCCCTGCACTGCTCTCCCTCCGGTGTTTGGATTGTATATGGTAGCCAATCCATGTTCCAACCACAGCAAAAGCCATCCATCTATCTCCTTTCACCATATGCACCAACAAAATTCAGGCTAGCTCTCTCGTCATTCTTCAGCCATTCAGGCTGATCGATGTGCGTGGTTCTAATTCAGTTTTGTACACATATTTAATTTGTCAGACCAGATCGACCTAGCAGGCTTTACCTTGTGATGATTTGCACCTACTCTACTCTTTTCCGGCCGGTCTTGCACATAACATAAGAAACGTCACACTCACACCTGATGACGATCTGAAGCAAAGATGGATGCGCCCATTCGATCTGATCTGATCAGCAGCATATAGCAGCATGGTTGGGTGATCACTGAGGATAGATGGATGCTGTGTAGAAACGTACGTACGTGTTAACGAAACAAGACAGTGAACAACTGAACGACCAGTGAAGAGGACTCCCTAGTATTAGTTAGGTCACCCTTTCCATGCAAAGTACTCCATGCACCATGCGCCTTCTGCAGCAGTGCATGCCTGCCCGGGGATACCGCGTGTCCACAAATGTGATGCTAGCTCTCCAAACACAACACTTGTGAAAGGGACCAGGTCTCAGGTCCTCCTTATTGCTTGAACTTGTCAACCAAGTGTCCTCTCTTCCTGGGTTACTTCGGTCTCTCACCAGCTCACCTGCCCCAGTGCCCAATGCTAGCTATAAGTTGCTTCCAACTCCCATTTCGTCCTCAGACCTTCCCTTGTTGCCATTTGGGAGACTATCTGCTGCTATCACAGCTAAACTCTCTTCATATATATACATACTTATATAGCATATATATATATAGTAGGACTTGTTTTGCCTTCAAGCTGTTGAGAAGTTGCTCCAACTGTTAAACATCTCAAGCTTCAGCCTACAGGGGCTGATCATATATTTATTTATATACATCGGATCAGAGTTCTATCGATCGACAAAGCTCTTCATCAGCTGCCTGCTCTATCGTCCTTGTACAAGAGGCGGCGATATCGAGGACCCGGTTCATCTGAGCTAGCTATAGCTCCTCTTGCTCTTGGTGCATCAAGATGAGAGGCTTTGCTTGCGCTCATCATACAGAGAAACGCCACCGCTTGGACAGAACTTTGTGAGTTCTCCCTCCTCTCCTCTCCATTTCTCCTGTGTCTCGTGATGAATCAATCCTCCGTTTCTTGTTGACTCCGTTGCAATTTTCATGGATGTGCCACGTGTAGTCCTGTTCATCTGGCAAATGAACAATGAATTGAACACCACGCATGCATGCTATACTCAGCTGAAATCGTTTGATTGTCTCCTAAGTTCAAGTTCCATTGCTCTCGTCAACTTAATGTAAACGTTCCTTTCCACTCATATTATTCTGATTATCATTACGCTGTTGAAGCAGAAACACACATACCCGGTCATATGTAATCCTGTTCCGCGATCCAACATTACAAAATTGATCACAATATATATAATCGATCTTATACTCTTTTCATATCATGGGCTAGTTGGTAATTTGTAAAGAAAACCAACTTTCACCACATCGAATCCTTGTGACTTTTGAGAGTAACTTTCTTTTTTCTCGAATATACAAAAGGTTTGCACATCATTATCGTCAAAGTAGAAAGTTTAAAACATACAAAAAAAAATGACACGCTTAGGTCATACCGATCAGGTTCACGCACAAGTAACTTTCAGAGAGACGGTATAGGTGAACAACCCAAATTTCGTGTACGGTTAACAGAGCCTAGTTTTTCAAAGTTGCCTATGATAACCTGTGTTTCTAGTAGTTTTGTAGGCGAGCTAACCCGGACTAGTTATCAATTTATAAAAAAATATTGACGTAGCGATGGAGTTACTTTCATGGTTGGCTCACCTGTTCTGACCAAGCTGATCCTGAGAGGGTGAATTGGTTGGGGGGTGAGGAAAAAGTCACAGCTCATGCTTCTGCACTGAACAAGTCTCTTCGTGCTTCTCTTGATGCCAATTGCCAAGTCCCTGAATAGAAGAATATGCGCAGGACAAATAGAGGGTGACACACCCAACGCATTCTTGGAGATGAAGAAGTCGTCAGCGATAACGAAAAGGGGCTGGGAGTCCAGACTCAACTGTAGAGCAAGGACCATGGAGGGGAGGCTGATGTAGATTACCGCAGCAGTCAGCGATAACGATGAGAAAATCGACGCGTTGATGACGACGTTTGGCAGTTGATTGATTATATGTAGTGATGATCCTGGACCGTTGGGGAGTATGGAGCTAACTGTTCCTGATGACTTGCTGGAGTAGGTGAAGAAAGAATACCTACCTGACTAACGACTTTCTCAGGTCTTGATTTGGAAAACATCAAATGCAAATTGAAGAGGATCATCAGGATTTGGTCACTGCAAGCAGAGCTTTCCATTCACACTGTAATAAAAGTTAAAAAGAATGTCAACAAACAAAGCAGTAAAAAAACAGCATGTTTCTAACAGCTCGGTAAAAAGAAAAAACAGTATTCAACATTTGAAACGAGATCCCATTTTGGCTGTATATATAATTATTGATCAGTTCATCTTTTTGATTGAGTTTGTTGTCACTGAATGTTACTGGCAGTAAATATAATATGAATTGTGTTTGTGTTGAATTGAATCCAGTAGCAGCTTGAGCAGGAAGGATTGCATCGGAAGGTACTACGGCAAGGATGCCAAGTACAGGCCGTTCAGCGCGCTGCTGCCCGAAGGCTCCAGCGGCAAGGTGCTGTACGTGAAGCTCGTCCTCGTCCTCCTCATGTGCGGCTCCTTCATGGGCCTCCTCAACTCGCCGTCCATCCACCTCGCCGACCAACACCACCACACCACACGGTGAGCAAGAATCTTATGTCTTACGTATCTGTGATGATGATGATGATCAGTGACAACATCAACTAAAAGATTTCAACTTCTTCAGGCCTGCAGAGGCGTCGATTCCAAGCTGGATGTCGCACCCGGACGCAGCGAACTCGGGGTACGCGTCGAGCCTGAGCATCGACTGGTCACAGATCGAGACGTCGGCGAAGCACTTCGCTGCCGCAGCGGACGGCACGCGGACGCGGGTGGCGCTGCTCAACTTCGACGACGGCGAGGTCGAGGAGTGGAAGGCGCGGATGCCGCACACGGACGCCTCCGTGGTGCGCCTTGACCACGTCGGCAGCAACGTCACCTGGGATCACCTGTACCCGGAGTGGATCGACGAGGAGGAGCTCTACGGCGCGCCGACGTGCCCGGACCTTCCGGAGCCTGCGGTAGCGCCGGAGGAGGAGGCGTACGACGTCGTCGCGGTGAAGCTCCCCTGCGGGCGCGCGGCGAGCTGGTCCAAGGACGTGGCGCGGCTGCACCTGCAGCTGGCCGCGGCGCGTCTCGCCACGCGCGCGTGCTGCGACGGCGGCGGCGCACGTGCTCGTGGTCAGCCGGTGCTTCCCGATGCCGAACCTGTTCCGGTGCCGGGACGAGGTGGCGCGCGACGGCGACGTGTGGCTGTACAGGCCGGACGTGAGCGACCTCCGCCGGAAGCTGGAGCTCCCCGTGGGTTCCTGCAGGCTGGCCATGCCGTTCAGAGCGCTCGGCGAGCCGTACGTGTCGGCGTCGCCGCAGCGCGAGGCGTACGCGACGATCCTGCACTCGGAGCAGCTGTACGCGTGCGGCGCCATCACGGCGGCGCGGAGCATCCGGATGGCCGGGTCCGGGCGGGACCTGGTGGCGCTGGTGGACGAGACGATCAGCGCGCGGCACCGCGGCGCGCTGGAGGCGGCCGGGTGGAAGACGCGGACGATCCGTCGGATCCGGAACCCGCGGGCGTCGCCGGACGCGTACAACGAGTGGAACTACAGCAAGTTCTGGCTGTGGACGCTGACGGAGTACGAGCGGGTCATCTTCCTGGACGCCGACCTGCTGGTGCAGCGCCCCATGGAGCCGCTGTTCGCGATGCCCGAGGTGAGCGCCACGGGGAACCACGGCGCCTACTTCAACTCGGGCGTCATGGTGGTGGAGCCCTGCAACTGCACGTTCCGGCTGCTGGCGGGCCACGTCGGCGACATCGAGTCGTACAACGGCGGCGACCAGGGGTACCTGAACGAGGTGTTCTCGTGGTGGCACCGCCTGCCGTCGCACGCCAACTACATGAAGCACTTCTGGGACGGGGACACGGCGGAGCGGCGCGCCGCCAAGCGCCGCGTGCTGGCGGCCGACCCGCCCGTCGCGCTCGCCGTGCACTTCGTCGGACTCAAGCCATGGTTCTGCTTCCGGGACTACGACTGCAACTGAACGTGCCGGCGCTGCGCCAGTTCGCCAGCGACGAGGCGCACGCGCGGTGGTGGAAGGTGCACGACGCCATGCCGGGCCGACTCCAGGGTTCTGCCTGCTGGACGAGCGGCAGAAGGCGCTGCTGCGGTGGGACGTGGCGCAGGCGAGGGAGGCCAACTTCTCCGACGGGCACTGGAGTGTCCGGATCGCCGACCCGCGCCGGAGTGTCTGCGCCGGCGGCGACGCCGAGGCCTGCCGCGAGAGGGAGATCGCCGGCCGCAACGTGGAAGGGAACCGGATCACCACGTCGTACGCCAAGCTAATTGACAAATTCTGAATTCTGACGGATGGTGCCAATAACATCGTGTACAGATGCACATCGTCCAACGGCGCGTGCACCGTGCTCGTGCTTTCGAATTTTGGTACTATATCCATCATCCACATCCATGCATGCATGACCATCAGGATTGACCTGAGATGCATGGTCGAGTGAGATGTCAGGGCTGTGTCTGTCGTCTGCCACAGGGCAACATCGTCGAAGATCTTTGGACTCGTCTCATGTATTTTTTAAGATAATGGATCATACAATCCGGCCTCTACATCCGTAGATGTACACAACCAATTATTACAAAGTTCGAGAAGCACAATGTCTTTAAAAACGACATAAGCATTATAACAAACGAAAAAGATGTTTCCACCCTCTATTTGAAAATTTCTAAAGCAACCATCTCTAAACGCTTGCTCAAACACACGAGGGCTTCTTTTGTTTGCTCAAGACGCAGTAGCTGGGACTAGAACGAAGCCGCAAGCTCCGCTGAAAATAACCTCGCATAATAGAGTTAGATTTCAATTTTTTAAAAATCGTGTCATTCACGACACCTCCAGGATGGCCCGAAAAAAGAGCAAACACACCAACCCAAATCAGAGGCTTAGTCTCAGTATATTCTGATTTCTAAGCCATGTACCAAACATATGGTTAACAGACTCGTCTCATGCATGCCAAGTGGACGCTTCATCGCGTCGAATGAAACCTCTTATGATTTTGGTGTGTTTTGAAATAGAGATTCTCGATAAAAGGTTTAAGTTAGCGAGCTCAACGTACCGAGCGCTTCGAACCTTAGCATGGTGTAAACAGTATATGCCATAAGTGTGTGAATAGTATCTGCTATAACCAGGACAGAGCTTCCTTGAGGTCAAAGGTGCCTAATCAAGCACAGAACCCTACAATCAACCTCTCTCGTTCGTTGGTTCGTTCCTTGCTCCACATCCAAATATCTCGCATGTTAAGGGCTTAAGGCCCTTTTCCCTGCCAAGATACTGTCGTGGTCTAATACCACCGTCACAGTAATGTCTGGCTAATGCGTGTCTCGATGGCCTAGCTCTAGGGACAATGACACAAGGTTTATACTGGTTCGACAAATCGCGCTCCCTAGTCCAGTGAGGCCACTATCCGAGCTCAAAAGCTCGTATCGGGAGAATACAAGCGCGGCAGAGAGGGAGATGAGCTCCCGTGTCTCTCGTGAAAGTAGGTGTTTGGAGTGTTGGAAGCCAGAATGCTTGTGAGCCGAGCACTTGAGAAAGCCCCGCTCCATCCGATGGCCATGCTGCCCTTTATACTTGCAAAGGGGGGCTTCACAGGGCCCCCTGACGGAGGGCTTAGAGGTCGAAGAAATACAAATTTGGGGTGGGAGAAGGAAATGTAGCCGCTTGGCCGCACGCCGACCGCCCGCACACGCCGCCGCCGCCCCCCTACGCCAAAGCCTATTCGCCGGCCGCCGTGGAGCCGCGAGGGGCGGCCCATATTCCTTTGTTTGAGCCAGGCGAATCGACGAGCTCGCGAGCTCGCCGCGCCGCCGCGGTCGCCATGAGCCCCCTCGCCCATCGCACGCTCGCCGTTTACGGCCGGACCCGCGCAGCGCCGCGCCCGCCATAAATGCGCGCGCGGCCGTGCATCGCAGAAAACGCGGTGGGACAGGGAGAGCTCGACGGGAGCTCTCGGGGCCTCCGCTGCCGAGGTCATCTTTGTCCGGTAGCGCTTGTCCAGAAGGCTCGCACGGTATGGCGTGGTCCGACGGGCCATACCGCGCGGTCGCCAGTGGGATCTTGTTCTCCCGACGATATCCCGCCATAGGCCGCGGTGCCCGACAGTAGCCACGGGCGCTATCGGTCGGCATTGTGTCCCGAGCCCGTTATTTGCCGAATCGGTACTACCAGGAGCTCGCCCGAGACGGAAAGGAACTCGGTCACCGAGCTCGAGCCCGGGCATGTCCTTCTATACTCGTGAGAGCTCATTCGAGGCGGAGAATGGGCGCCGGGCTGAGCCTCGAGCTCGACCGGGGAGTCCGCTCGAGACGGAGAGGGGGTCCCTAGACGAGATCTTTCGAGGTGCGGGTACGCGAGCCATCGGGTGAGAGGGGGGAGCTCGAATGAGGCGGGAAGGCGGGCCTCCATCGGGGGAGCCCGTGGGAGAGAGCTCGGGCCGAGCATTCCCTTCGCCCATGAGGAGCTCGCTCACGGCCGAGATCTCGGGTCCCATTTGCTCGCCGTGGATGGTTCGGAGATCACGCACGGGTGTCCCGACATCGATCCCCACGTGATCTCGAGCATCCGGAGAGATGAGGTCTCTCCCGGATGTCGCCCGCCGTGATGGCTCGTCATGGGGTAGCTCTCGTCATGGATTGGTGTTTGGTTCTGTGGGGCGCGTGAGCGCACCCTCCCCGGTGTAGCCCCGAGGCCCGCGTGGAGGATAGCGATTTCTACGGAGGCTTTTAGAATTTTCGTGGGCTCTCACGACTCCAGTCCCCCCGATTGCTCAGGGGTGATAAGCTCGAGCCCGATCTACCACGTTGGCCGAGATCGAGTGCTCGTGAGCCGCCATCGGATAGTTCGGGTGAGGCTCGAGCTCGCCACCGCTCGCTTGATCGGCTGGTGGATCAACCCCCAAGTTCCGCGACCCAACTTCCGCGATTCTCGAGCCCCGAGCCGATGTCCGGGCGCGACGCCCGCCGGTGAGGTCACCGAGTCGATCGTAGTCCCGGCGACCGACGCCAAGACAGCGGGAAAGCCCCCGAGCCTTTCGCTCGAGGCGTGGCCGCCGGGCGCCGCTTCTCGTGGCGCCCGCCGTGATGTCCCCCGGCGCCTCCGGCTCTCGAGCCGAGCCGGCCTTCGAACCCCGAGGCGGCGAGCCGCGCCGCTCGCTCGCTTTTCGGAGCTTGGTAAATCGACCGGCATGCCGAGCTCTTGCTTTCCACCCGCTGTGTAAAAATAACCGTTGAGATCTTACCGCTGGGGTTTTTACCGCTGGCGGTTGGTTGCCGCGACAATGCCGCGCCGTCGGCTTCCGCCGTGTCGCAAGGTAAGGCCGATTTCGCTGCGGATCGCTGCGCAGACGGACGTGGCGTGTGGGGCCCCCAGCGTTCCTTCGTCGCTCCGCCGCAACCGAGCTCTATAAATAGGAGGAGATCGGGAGCGGTTTTACCTTCCCATCTCTTACCTTCCCTCCACGCACGTAGAGTTCGATCGCCGCCGCCCACTCGTAGATCCGATCTTCCACCTTCCCCCGCCGCCGCCGACCCGTTCGCTGATTGAGAGATGGGCTCGTGGTTGCGCTCGACGGGCGACGGCGGCGAAGATCGAGCCGATGTAGCACCGCCGGGCATCGCCGCATTCGCGGACGGCGGCGGAGGAGTGGATCATCCCGGCGGCATCCCACGGCGCCCGACCCACCGTAGGGCACGCCGCCTCCCTTCATCGCCTTCCACGAAGCCGCGGGCTAGGAATGCTCGCGACGACTTCTTCAGCGGCTCGCCGCACATCGGGGGATCGAAGCCAAAGACCTCACGCCGAACGGCGTGCTTCTCCTCTCTCTCTCGTCACGATGCTCGCGAGGGGTGGTTGGGGGATCCCGCCAACCGGGAGCTCTTCAAGCACCTACGCCCCACGCCAAGATCCAACCGCCGCCGGCAAGGGGGCGGTCCGGCCCCGACAGGCGCGCGTGCCGATGTGCAAAATGCGGGGAAGGTCCGGAGTCCTTCCCCGGAGGATGACTTCCCGGCCGGCCAACCCCGGATGGAGGGAGGAGTGGTTCTACCTCAAGAACGACCTCTCCTACCCTCTACCGCGGCACACCGGCCGCACTTTCGAGTAGGAGCTGGCCAGGGCGCGAGGGCCCGCACGACAACACGGTGGGTGATGTGGAGGCGACCGCGGGCAGGATCAAGGCGCTCCGGGATGCCGGCCGACGGTGGAACCACATCATCGAGGCCCGGCTCAGCAAGGCGTGGTGCCCTTCCAGCGCCGAGCTCTCCGAATGTGGGAGATGGAGAAGGAGAAGGCCCCCGCTCGTGGGGACGGCAACGCCCCCGGTCTCACCGCCGACCGTGGAATTTTGGATGAAGCAGTGACGAGGACGGAGGAGGGCGCCCAGAGCCCCCCATCCTCCCCGATCCGTAGACCTCTCGAGCTGGTAAGCTTGTCGCCCCGTCTTAGTTCGTTTCTCTTGTCGCCTCGAGCCCTCTAACGAGCTCGCTGAGCTCTATAGGGTCGGCGTGGTGCGCCCTTCGCCTCCCAACCTCCTCTTCCCGCAGAGCCGAGGCAAGCTCCGCCGGGCGTCACCGGCACTTGTCCGGTACGAGGAGGCTGGGTCGCCCAAAGGCGCCATACGCGCGAGCAGCCGCCGAGGAGACGGAGCCCCGTGTCGAAGCCAGCAGGGGGCCCTCGACGCCGACGCCGCCTCGATGGGCGAGGTCGGATCTCGTCGGGGCCCGTGAGCTCGCCACACCGGTGGTGGCCTTGCGCACGGGCGCCGTCACGCAGCCGGACGCCTCGACTGCCTAAGCCCCTGCCGGGCAGGTCGGGTGCTGTCCGGGCGCGTCCCGGTTCCGGTCGGCGGAGGCGCAGAAGAAGAAGAGGCGTAAGAGGGTGGCCGCCGTATGCTCTCCGCTCCATCATTTGGTCCGTAGTGATCGATCTCGTGTGCTGACTCGGGCCGCGCTTAGGGCGGCGACGGCGCACTCGACAAGCGCTTGAAGACGGAGGTGCCGAGCTCGCCGAATGGGCTCGAGCTTGAGATGACGAGCTCGATGGCGCCGTTGACCATGAGCTCGACGCCGGCGGTTCGACCACGCTGGCGAGCTCGGGCGACGGTGGTGACGAGCTCGACGCCGGGAGTGGGACGGTGACGGCGAGCGCGACGACGCTCGAAGATGACGCCGCTGTTCCCCCTTCAAGGCATTGTCGACCGCCGCGCTGGCTCTCGGGGCCTCTCGCGCTTCAGGCTCTTTCCTCGACGCCGACCGCCCCCGGGCTGTTGAGGACCGTGGCCGAGCTCGGCCGAGGAGCTTCGCCAGCGCACGGCCTTGGGGGCGCCCCGTACTCGCCGGCCGGAGCTCGTCGGGCGGCGCCGGAGATGGAGAAGGCGGTTCCGAGGAGGACCCGCCACCGAGAGCGCTGCCGAGACCCCCCGCACGAGGCTCCGGGGCCCAACCCCGCCGAGGAGGTCGCCGGGCAGATCTCCGACGACGAGGACGCCTGCGTGGCGAAGGACGGCGTGGTCCGGCGATGAGGGCTTGGGAAGACGAGGCCGCCGAGGGTGCCGCCACCATCGAACGCCGCCGCCGCCGCCCGTGGTGCCGCTCCTTGCCGTGGGGCGATCGAGGTTGACGGGCCAGCAGGTCCGTATAGGCCGTCGCTATGACGCTTTAGTGTCCCTCCACCGGGCGCGACATCGCACTTCCCGGCCTATGCTCAGTCGCCCCGCGCCGCCGCCGCTGGAGGAGGCGGAGTCGCCGCACCATCGAGTCGGGCGAGCGCGCCCGCCGCCTTTCCGCCACGTTCGCCGTCGCGGCGTAGTCGGGCTTCGCTGCGGTCTTCTTCTCGTTTAACCGCTTGTGGCTTGCATGGCGGGGAGGCCATCAGGGGGCAACAACCGTCGACAAAGTCCTCCCCGAGGGCCGGCGGTTTCGCCGGACGGCCGACGACGCCAGGCGCGCTGATGTGCGACGAGCTCGGCTCTCGGCAGCCCCAGACCGTTCCCCCGAGGCCCGGGCGGAGGAGGCGGCCAACCCCATTCGTGGGCGGAGGAGCCGGCTGCCCAGAGGCCCAGCGAGGGTGCAGGCCGCGCTGCAGGAGGCGACCCGACGGGAGGAGGAGCTCGAGCCCGCTCACAAGCGGCGCTGCGAGAAGATGCAGGAGGAGCCCGACTTCCTTCGTCCGGGCCGACAACAAGGAGCTTCGAGCCGGGCGCTTGAGCTCGCCGCCCGCGGCGGAAGGACAAGGACGAGCTTGCGGAGCAACTCCGCCACCGTGACGCCGAGCCGAGGTGAGTGCTCACGCCTTGTCTTTGTCTCTTATTGTTCGGGCGTCGAGGCCGACCGCCCTTCCGGCGGATTCAAATTTACGACCGCCACTTCTGAATTGTGGTGCAATCTCTCCGCGCCCTGAGGCGAGCGGGTCCCGGTTCTGAAGCCGAAAATTATGAGCTCAAATCCCGTACAACGAGCAAGAGCTCTACGACGAGCCAGGGAGTGTTTCGGCCGCCGCCCTTTTCTTTGCGGCCCCAAAGGCTTTGTGGCTCGTGGTTCAATCTGTCTCGCTTTTGCCGAGAAGCGAAATCTTTGAAGGCGACGCGGGAGGCCGAGGACGTCAGCCGGAACTCGCGCCTTCCGAAGCCTCCCCGAAGCACACGTAGCCGCGCCGCAGAGGAGAAGGGAGGCGACTCGAGCAACAAGCACTTCGCCGACCTTGTCGGGAGGCAAGAGCTTGGGAGCCCAAGAGCGTGCCGCCAAGGCCGCGGAGGAGGTCGAGAGCTCAAGCGCGCCCACGAGGGCCTTGTATTCACGCGGCCGAGGACGTCCGCGATGTCCTTGGGGTGGAAGACGGGCGGACCCCGCCAAGCGTGGTGTCGGCGATCCCGTAGCAGACGGAGGACGCAGTCGCGTGGTGCATATAAATATCTGCCGCCGCTCACCCACTACCCCAAATTCGAGGTCGACATCGCGAAGACGGGGTGGGCGCCGGGTATTGACGATGCCGACACCGATCGGAAGGTCGCTGCCGGCCGAGGTCGCCACCGCTGAGCCGGCCCCGCCTGAGCCTTCTTGCCGCCGAGGAGCTCGAGGTGCTTGAGCCCCCTGCCCGCTGGGGCCCGAGGAGCCCGCCGAGGAGGGAGGGAGCCGCAAGACGTCTCCGCCCTCGTGCCGATGGATCAAGACCCGCCCCGCGCCGAAGGGATAGGAACCGAGGCTCGGCCCCTTTAGTTGCAAGTTCATTAAGTCCTCATAGTTTGAGGCAAATTGTAAAACTTTTAAGGGAGCTCGTGCTTAATGGAAGTCGTCTTCCTCTTATATCATGTTTTGTTTCGACTTTCGGTGAGCTCATGATTCGAGAGCCGGATGGCGGGCCATTCCTCGCCGGCAGTGGGCGGGAGGTCATTAGGCGCCGCGCCATGCTCTAAGGTGATGAGCCCACGACTTAGTCGCTTCGAACATTGTCCGAGCTAAGAGGAAGGAGTGTAAGTTCGCAAGTTTGAGCTCGTCACGAGCTCCGAACTTGTAAGTTTTGAAAAATCGGTGTGTTAAAAACATGGGGTGTGCCCCGCTCCTTGTAGCCCCGAGCAAGGGCGGGTTCGCCGGCGAGGCCGTCGTGCTCGGGGATGCGTTCTAAGGAAAAAAAATCGAAATGCTTGCACATATTTTTGCATCGAATTTGTGCTTTTATTGAGCTCTTGTAGCTACAACATTTCGAAATACATTTAGGGGTAGAAGCGACGTAGCTGTTTGATGTTCCATGCGTTGGTGAGGACTCGGCCATGATGGTCCTTGAGCTTCAGACGCGTGTCTGGGCCCAAAGACTGAGAGCGATGGTGAAGGGTCCTTCGCACGGCGCCGAGAGCTTGGGCTTGTCTTTTCGAGCTCGACTCGCCGAAGACGTAGTCGCCGACGCCGAAAGCTCGCCCTCCGACGTGGCGGTCGTGGTAGCGCCCCATGGACTGGGCAGTACTTGGCGGAAAGTGGATGAGGGCGATGTCCTCGAAGCCATGAAGCCGATCGGGCGCCTTCGAAAGGCCAGGCTTTGATTATTGTGCTCGCGGAAGGCTTGACGCTAGCAGCCGCATTTCGCGTTTGGGGAGGCTCTGATCCCGAAGATTTAGGTAAGAATCTGCCCGCCGCCCTCGGGTTCGCTGCCAAGGCGGAGACCTATACGACCGACGGAGTTTCGGGCCACCCACCGGGTGGTGTATTTTTCGAGCCTCTGAAGATGCGGCGACTTCACGCCCCGCAGATCATGCCGCTAGCTCTTTCTACCCGCCGTTGGTCCTCGGTGATCGATCGAGGACGGTCGACGCCGATGCCGCGACGCCGCACTGGGCCGATGAAGACCTCCCCACGGTTCGTGCCGCTAGGGTGATGATGGAGTTCGGGACCCCGTAAGCGGATGATGATGCCGGAAGAACTTGACGGGGTTTCCCTCGCCTCGACCGCGCAGGCTGGGCATAACTCGATCCACTTTGAGAATTTGGTCGATGGCGACGCAGAGGTGCGCGGTAGCCCACGGTCGCGTCTTGAAGGGTCCCACCATGAATGAGGCCCCGCATCGCGAACGCCGTGAGCGGATCGCTTGAGGGATCGAGTCGGAGGTGCGCGCTCGCTTGGCGAAGAACCCAGGCATCCTCGGCAGCCGCCGATCGACCTGATGGCGGCCCGCGACCCGCGGTCGGCCGCGAAAAACCCCCGCCCTAATGATCTCCCAACGAGAGCTCGCGGCGCCGCATGGTGGCCGCATTCCCGCCCTGAGTGGATCTCCGATGAGCCTCCCTCCCTCGCAGGTGATGCAGTCACTGGAGGACTCAAACGAGGCCCGCGCCGTGAGCCTGTCCGACAAGGACGAACGACGGCCTTTGCGCCAGCCCCGGGATTCCCTTCTGCCCCTGGGGGAGCTTGCCTTCCTTGAACCACTCGGGCGCTGGGATCCGCCAGCCAAAGCTCGGGCCGCCGCGGTCGAGCCGCTTTTCGATCCAACCCCGAGCCTCGCTGTGTGAGCTCGTGGCTAGCGTGCCTTCGCTGGGGAGCTTGGCTTGCGGAGCGCTCGCTTCATAGGGTCCAGCTCGGGCGCCGGGCGTCGTTCGCCGCCGTCGCCGCCGCAGGTCGCTCTTTGAGTCGTATCGATGGCTTGGCGCTTGTCAGGTAAAGATGAAGACGCCTCGACGGACCGACAGCGATCTGATGCGAAGTTTGGCGAGAATATCCGCCGCCAAGAAAGAGGTGGCGGTGAATGTGGCTGACCTCGGTGTCGCGGAAGTGCTCCTCGAGCCTCGACCTTCGGTGATAGGCGATCATCTTCGCCGACGCAATCGCTTCCTCGTTGAAGTGCTCCTCGAGCAGCTCGACCTTCCTCGTGATAGGCGATCATCTTCTGGTTCTGACGATTTGCCTCGAGTCGCCTTTACCGAGGTGCCGCCGCCGCTCAAGCGGCGAGTGCGCAAGCCATTCACCGGGAGCTCAGATTTCGGCCACGTGTTGGACGCTGAAAGTGTAGGCGATGTGGAGTACTTCATGCGCACTCGCTTGAGATGAAGACGAAGTTCGACGGCGGCGCCTGCATTTCTTTACGGATCCGCCGGCACACGGGCCGCCCAAGATCGACATGTCGCCGCAAGCCGTGGCCGCCGACTCGGCCCACTTCATAGTGGAAGTCCGCGAGCCTCGGGATTTTATGGCGTCTCCGGGGCATAGGTGATGTCGGGTCCCATGAGCTCAATAGCCCACTTGGCCATTCGGCCAGAACCCGGCTACGATGACCTCGCCAAGGGGGAACTTGAGACAACTTTGACCGGATGGGAGTCGGCAATGCCCGAGCTTGCGCCTGGTGATTAACAGCCGCACACGAACGCTTTTCGAGCTGCGGTGTAGCGGGTCTTGGTGTCGGTGAGAATCCACGATGAAGTACACCTGATGCCGCATCTGAGCCGCATGCCCTTCCTCCTCCTCCCTCAACGACGAAGCGCGTGCTTACCACCTTCGAGGTGGCCGGAGATGTAAAGGAGGATCTGGGGGTTCATGCTACGGGGAGCGACGAGTACGGGTGGATTGTAGCAAGAAGCTGTTTCGCTGAGTCGAGGGCTTGCCGGGCTTCGTCAGCTGGCCCAGCAAGCGCTCCGACTCTTCGCAGCCTTGTAGAGTGGAGGCCCGTCCCGAGTCGGCTATGAAAATCCACTTAGCGCCGCTAGGCATCCCCGTGAGCCGTTGCACGCACTTGACGCTTTTTGATTGGCCCCGCCGTTCATTATGGCGGCGACCTTCCTGATTGGCCCTCGATGCCACGCTCGAAATGATGAAAGCCAAGCAATCTCCTCGAGGGACCCGAAGACACACGGGATTGAAGTTGACCAACTCCTGAGCTTAGCAAAGACCTTTCGAGAAGTCGTGATGAGTTTCTTTTCGAGCGCTTTGTCTTGACAACGATAAACGCCGACGTATGCTTCAACGAAGCTCGGAGGAGCTCTTGAAGACTCTTCGCATGCACCTCTCGGAAGGTGGCACCGGGCGTTTCTTCAAACCAAGGGCATTGTTACGTAATGTATCGCGCCAAACGGAGTGATGAAGGAGGTAGCAGCTGATCGAAAGCTCGTTCATCGCGATCCGGGTGGTAGCCGAGTAGCGGTGAGAAAACAGAGTGTTTCACACCCGAGGTGGAGTCAACAACTGTCGATGCGCCAAGAAAGGAAACGGATCCTTTGGCATGCCTTTGTTGAGACCCGTGTAATCAACACATTCTCCATTTCCCATTCTTCTTTCTTAACTAGCACAGGTTGGCTATCCACTGGATGATACACCTCCTTGATGAACCCCGTGCTAAGAGCTTATCTATTTCCTACGATTGCCCAAGGCCGATCGCTGTCGAATGTCTTCTCGCCTCCCACCGGCCACCGGCCGAGCCGGGTTTGATGTTCAGCCCATGAGTGCCGGCGACCCCCCGGTATGCCCCCGGATATCCGAGGCCCTCCACGCGAATACATCGAGGTTCGCGCCAAGGAAGTCGAGACGAGCTCCCGCTTCCTATTTGGGGGTGAGCTCGGCACCCCGAGAGGGTGCGCCCCATCCTGTCGACCGCGGACCTCCTTGGCATCCTTTTCGGGCCCGAACGCGCCCGGGCACCTCTGAGCTCGGCGGACGAGCCCGTGTCGCCACCTTCGGGCCTCGGACGGCTGTGGAGCTTATGCCCGCCCCTTGAGAAAGCCTCGGAGAGTCTTCGGCGCTGGCCCTGTGCCGCCATCTTGGCAAAGATTCGCCGATTTCGACGGCGGCCGCGTCGGGCGCATCGATTTAGCCTCACAAATTTCACGTGCGTGTTCGAAGGTGGAATCGATGAGATGACCCCCTCGGACTCGGGGATCTTGAGCTTGAGCTGAGGTAGAAGCTGGGGACGGCCATGAATCCGCGATATACCCGGGCCGCCCCCCAACATGGTAGGCGTTTTGAACGGAGCACCTCAAACGTGAGGACCTCTTTATGAAGTTGTCCGGTGCCGAAGGTGACGGGGAGGTCGATCCGTCCGAGCGGAGCACTGGCTTCCCCCGGCACCACCCCCATGGACGGCCCCCGGCGACGGCGAGACGTGCCTTTGGGATGCCAAGGGCCCGGAGCCGCGGATGTAGAGGGGAGGTTGAGGCCGCCGCCGCCCATCAACACCTTCCCGAGGCGCATGGTGCCAATGATGGGATCGACGGTTTTAGCGGGTATCACGGTACGGGATGTGATGATGACGGCCTTGTCGGCTGATCGCCCGAGCTCGACCACTTGAGGTAATTGGGGCAGTCGGCTCTGGTGAAGAGGACCAGCCGCTGGGAGTTTGCCGGGCGCTGACTCAGAGCCGGGTGGTTTCGCCAAGACGCAACGCGACCGCGCCGTCCTCGATGTAGATGTCGGCCGCCGAACTCGCCGAGCCGGTTCAAGGCCCTGTCGCCGCCGCCCTTGTCGCCACCACGCCAGTCAAGTGCTCCATCACGTGCTTCTTTCATCAGGCGGCAGTCCCTTCATCGCGTGCACGACGGCCCCTCATAGTGCGGGCGCGCGCCGAGCATCTTGTCGAAGTGCTCTTTGGGATGAAAGGCTTGCCACCCGCCGCGCCCGGCCCCTTTGCGCTTGTGCCTAGCGAAGTCACAATGCGTCGTCGTGCGTCGGCGGCGCTTGTTCTTCTTACTCTTCCTTGCGCGGGAGTTCGATCCCCGGTTTCCTGCGTCGTCGCCCCGCCCGGCTTGCCCCTTGCATCGTAGCGGAGAGCGGCGTCCTCTTCCTGGCGTGAGCGCGTGGCGAGTCGAGAGCTCCTTCCCGGTTCGGGCTTACGGGCGCCCGAAGCTCGTGGATCAGAGTCTTGCAAGTTGTACGAAAGAGTGAAGGCGGTAGATGATCACGAGTCGGAGGCCTCAGAAGGTTGTGCGAGAAACTTGGAAAGCGCTGATAGTGTGCCGAGCCTCTGACTCTCCTTCATACGCTGCGGCCTCGCGAGTCCCGCGTCGTGCTTGGCCGAAGGCGTAGTGCCCACGAAGTACCGCGGCAACGTAGTCAGCCTCGCAGTCCTCGATCGCGGATGGTGCCCTCGGGGAGAGTGCTTTCGAGACAGATTCAGCGCGCGAATACTGCAAGTAGAAGTGGGAAGGTGCGAGGATGACGAAACCAGTCGGCGGTGCGGCACCTCGAAGCGCAGCAGCCAAAGCTGGCGTGAATCCTCTCGAGCCGTAAAGCGAGTAAGTCTCCCGTTAGCACGCCGCACGCGTAGCCGGGCTTCCGAAGCGAGAGAGCAGGCGCCCGTGAGATACGTGAAGCGAAAGGCGCTCAGAGCCTCCACCGAGCGCTTTCGAGCTTCGAGGCGGCCGGTCGTTGGGAAGGCGGGCTCGCCCGAAGCGGTGTGCTCGCGGCGTGACTGCCGCTCTTGTCTTCGCCGGCGTATGCATTAGCGGCCACGCGTATTTTACTGTAAACTGCGGCGCTTCTCATAGTGCGTCAGCGGTAGTACGCAGCGCGTGCGTCACGAGCGATTCTTCTACCGGCTCGAGCCTCAGCTTTCACCGTTGCGTTGATAGTAATCACGGCGTCGCCCAGTTCCTCGCCCGACTTCCGTCGATACGTCGTAGACCTACCGTAGGAAGGAAAGCCTACGTGCTCCTCCAGCTGATGCGTCAGCCGGTGCGCGCCGAAAGCTTGCTACTGACAGGCAGCCGCCTCGCCAGGAAAGTCTCTTGAGACTGCTTCGTAGGCCTGCGTGCCTCGCAGTCCCTCGAGGGCGAACGCAGCGGCGTGACGTGTAAGCCCAGCATCGCGGAATACAGGATACTCTCGAACACGGCGAAGGCTATTCCGGGCCACCTCGTCGGTGATCACGGTCGTGGACCTCGCGAGCTCGAGCTGCGTGCTACGCGATTGCTGTCTATCCTCCGCGCTTTCGGCGAGGAGGGTTTTGGCCTCTTGGGCTGCTGGCGGTTGAGCTCCTCGAGCTCTTCGGCGGGCTTTGATGCGGTC